>LYUA01002091.1:633-10683 GCA_002093875.1 Calopteryx splendens | reverse complement strand
CATACCCCCCCCCCCCGGCATTCGGCGCGCTCCCAATCCGCCCGCCGTCCACCCGCCCCGCCCCCTTTGACTGCCGTCAATCCCTCTCCCAATTTTTCCCGGGCTCTCATCACCAGCTCACCTTTTATTCCTCAGCCCACGTCCATGCTCATTTCTCGTATTTCCACGGACGAATTCCGGGCCCTTTTCAAGTCACAGAACCGTTGGCTCCCGGGGAAGTTCACCCTTAAATTCCCTGTCCATTATGCTTCATAGCTCAGGCTACCATCTTGATTATTTTGGTTACTTTCCCTCGGCGCTGGCCCCTCAGCCGCAATACGAATTAAAGAACCTGTGTCTATGTTTACCACGTGTTATTTCGGACACTAATCCCGCTGGTAAAACTTATGGGTAATTACAAACGCCTTCACATAGACGGTCAAATTGAGAAAATTTCATCACCAATGTCGGGCGTCGGACGCAGGCAAAAGGAATGCTTTCGTTTTTCATTTCCAAAATTCACTCTTTAACCAAGCTAATCGAAAGCAAGACGCGTTTTTTTCTAATTTATTGAAATATGTCATAGGCATATGCATCACTTTTCCTTTGCGCTTGATTTCATATTTTTCCTTTTCCAACTGGGCCGTAAATTGAAACATCTCACGTAGATGCCATTTGCTGTGCGTTGAGGATAAAAGATGAAATGGAAAAGATATGGTCCAGCCTCGTATCGGATGCCATTTCTCATTTTCCATGGTTTGACAGGGTTTATACAATAAACAGGATAATGAACACTAATTTCCGTTTTTCGGCCGTAAGAACTGGATTTAGACATTCCATAAGGAACTCAAATTATTCTTCAAAATAATTACTCAGATGCAAATTCCATATGAAAGCACTCAAAGCTACAGGAAATGATAAGTATTTTATAATCTTAAGTTATGTTCATTTCAGAAACGAAAATGTTTAAAACATCTTATTACATTGGTGAATATCTCGAAAAAACTTTTTATGATTTTCTCCATTTCGATTATTGAATAGGTATGGTTCATTTTTTTTTAGATGAACTGACTCTTAATCAGCATCTATTATATTAAATTCGGGGATGTTTCCATTGGTAGCGCTGGGATTTTTACTGGAAAACCTTGGTTCATTTCCGGGTTACGCCCCAATTTACCTCAGCTTCACCCATGCCGTGTGATATTTCGGTTGCTAGATCTTCCTGGGTAACCGCAGGCGACACAGGGAAATGAACTGGCTTCCCTAAACTGATCTGTGAATTTTACACGCCATTAGACTGAGTGTTACCTGAGCTGCATTCTCACCTATGGACCTGACTTTCGTTGATTAATGTGGTTTATATTTAACTCAATACTCTCTAAACATAACGTGGAAAGCTTGCACTTGAGAATAAGCACAATTAAATAATCTTATTCAGTTCGCTAACATTCCAGAAATTTATGTGGGATATGTTATGAAAATAGATTAAATATATTATATTAATTTTTCACTGAACAGTTACAGGAGTAATCATAATTTACTCATCATCATCATGAAGTTTTATGAAGTCATGAAGTTGCCTTTTGGCAGGTTCGTGTCGTCATCCACAGATTTCTCTCTCATACCAAATGTTTTAAACCATTCCAACCTTCCCTCTTTTCAGTTCGTTCAATAGCTTTCTTCTCTCACTCTCCTGGTTCTTCCTCCCACTGATCCCACCACGAGCATCATTAGTTTGCCTCCATTCTTAGGAAATAGACAACCCTATTCATGTTCTTTCTTTTCAGCATCGCAAGTAACTTCTTCTCTTCTCCAACACGCTGTTATAACTCTTCCTTTATTCTTCTATTCATCCATTTTATTAATCCCATCCTTAACCATGTCCACATTTCGATTTACTCAATTATTTTTTTCCACTGCTCTTTCCGTCCAATTTTTTTTCTTACGAAAACACGAAACAAAATATTGCACCTCATTAATCTTTTCCCCAAAATCATATCCTTTTTTCGTGCAATCATTTCACCCTTATGAATGACATCTTGACTATTGATATTCCTGCCCTAATCATTTTGTCATATTTCATAATACACACTTTTTATGCATTTTACTCTTCTGCACCAGCACAATTTCTACTCACTCCTTTTCAAGTGCTATATACTCTTAAATTCCTATCCGCATGTTATGTTCTCTCTTTTTTCCATCCTCATTCCGTATCTCACACACCCCCAGTTGTTTAATATTTGGGATCTTCCAAAATCATCACTGTATCATCCTCAAAGAGTACCTATTTCTTATCCATCTTGCTTACCACGCTCATTCCTGTATTTTCTTCCTCCTCAAAACTCCCTGCTATTATATCTTAAAGAAAAAATATAAACAGTGTTGACAATAAACACCACTCCTGTCTCAACCCTCTCCCTAAATCATCTTACTGATTCTTGCCTTCAACAACCATCACCTCAACTCAGTGGTCCACTTTTTTCTTTTCTCCCTTAAGGTCCATTTCATTTTTGTTAAAGTCTCCTATAGTTTTGCTCAACCCACTCCTTTAAAAGACCTTAAGGTCTGCAAAGAACAGGCATAATTATTTTCCCATCTTTCCATCTACATACATATAGTACCCTACAAGCCACTGTGAGGGCTTGTGGCAGGGTGTTTTGGATTACCAGCCATTAATGAAATTCAATGCCATTGTGTATTTTAATCCTTTCAAATTGGGGGTGACCCGGGCGCCCTTCACGGGCATACGAACTACCTTTTGTATTTTCTATCGCAAGTGCGAGTATACAGCATGGCAGATACCTCTATGTACCTGTTCGGCAGACAATCTCTCTCAACTTCCCATTCGTGGTCTCGTCTACCAATGTAACGTGAGAGTAAAATAAATACAAATGTTTCAATGCTACAACCGAACGATTTAAATCTCTCTAACGTGCTCAGACGTAAAAGCAATTTTCGTGTTTCCAGTGCCTCCCATTTAAGGTCATACCATAACAATTTTATGCTCTCGGTTCGTTCATGACGATTATTCAGGAAACAGGCAGTTTTCGTATGTATCCTGTTTATTTCCAAGATTAGTTCCTTCTGCGCGGGGTCCCAAATCAACGAAGCGTGCTCATGATGAGGTCTAACTAGCGTGAAATAACACATCTCTAGATACCACTCTCTAATTAATATCAAAAACTGTATTCCGCCTCTCGTTCCCTTCCTCTCTAAAACAAAATTGCTTCTCTCCTTCGCTCTCTTCCATCTTGTTTCCCATCTTTCTATCTAGCAACTTCATACTACTTTGGCAGCGAGTGAGATGAAGCTAACCTCCATACCCCTCAACCTCGCCCCTCACACTTTTTTGTATCCTTTCTATTTGGAATTGGCAGCATGAGAGCCATCAGAATTTTTTCCGGCCACGCTGCTGTTTCAAGAATCTTATTTCAATACCATAATAGACGTTAAACACCATTTTTGCTCAAATTTCTTAGAAGTTTGGCTGATGAATTTTCCAAACCTGTCACCTTCCAAATCTTCTTTCTTTCTACAGCCTTTCTTATTTTACTTCTATAATTGTGCTACTTAATTTATACTTGTCCACATGTTCCTCCACTTCAATTTCTCCCGCTTTTCCGTTCTAATCTTAGAGTTCATGAATGTGTTCTTCCCACCTTTCGACGAATGGTCTCCCAATTTCTTTTATCCCTCCTCTTTCTCTTTTCCTATTTATTTGCTCATTCTCGTTTGCCCTCAATTTTCGAAATTTCTAACATTTGTATGCATCTGCCAAAATCTTCCTGTTCTTTAAAATCTTTTATATTCATGCATTCTTTACATAAGAATTTTGCTCTTGTTTTTCCACATTCTTCTCTCAACCTGTTGTTCAGTTTTTGATAACTTTTTCTTCTCTACCTGTCATCATTCTAGTTCTCCTTTTTCCACTTTACTTATCGTTTCATTCCTCACTCAACGTTCCTTATTCTCCACAACCCACAGTTATACAATATATTTTTTCTTCTTCGTTGGTAATGATTTTTCTTAGCCTTGCCCAGTTTCCTCTTTCTACTCGCTTAATGTTCCTTCCCATAAAACTGCCTATTTTGTATCCAAATGTTTCCATTTCTTTCATTTTTCTTTCCATTTTTTTCTCTTTCTGAGACTTTTAAATCTTATTATTTTCTTGCTCAACTCTGTATTTGCTAAAACAGGATCACTTCCTATATCCATTCCCAGCATGCTACATGATTTACCTTCCAGTTTCCATACTAATGCTCAAGTAAAATGTATTCAATCCATTCCATGCAGATTCCCAGGAGCTTTTCAAGCATACATCTTCTTTTGTGGTTTGTAAACTATGAGTTTGCTATTTTCTTCTCCTTAAAAAAGTGGTTAATGTTTGTCGGGTGTTGTTAGCGAAGACGGAAATGATGCTTTTGTTTTTGATACTGCCCTTATGCTTTTTCATACGTTCTCGGAATTTTCGCCCTATCTGTCCAATGACAGAACCCTCACAGCAAACTTTATGCACTACGTTTTTGCTGAGGTTCGGGATTTGGTCCCTGCTACTTCATAGGAGATTTCCGAGCACCACTATTATGAAAGAACTTTCCTTACGATAATTTTTGGGAAACCTTTGGTTACATTCATTGGCAAATCGCACAGAAAATGAAACCTTCACCAATACGTATGTGGCATCGTTTTTGGGGATGGTGCCATTAATGTTTGTTAATACTATTTTTTGTAATTTATTCTGCTGCAAATTTTTAATTAATTGACGGTGGACGCCATTGTTTACTACTATGTTTATTATTGTTTTAAGTTCCTTTTGAAAGTTGAGCGGGGTCATAAGGATATTACGTAACCGGTGGATCATTGAGTAGAACGCTGCTAATTTTTGAGGAAAATGATGTCTCGGTGAGAAATGAATGAGGTGATCCGCACAGGTATCTTTCCTGAAAATCGAGGTTGGAAGTTTTTGAGTGATTTTTTAAAAATCGTGATGCCTAGAAAGTTGAGGGACCAGTTCACTTCCTTTTCCATGGAAGCAGCATTGATTCACTATTCCATGGAAATTAAAAACAGCAAGAATCTGTCCAGTTGCCCCCGTGAACTTTCACACACACAAAATATTTCCCCATTCCTCCCCTGTAACCGTAAATATATCACCTTCTTCAGTACTCTTTACCTGATGATGACATTGTATTTTAAACCTAGGTTGTAAAATAAAATGTATGTGGAAAAGCATTTTAATTACTCTTAATATGCATATCTTCCACAAACCTGCCTGAAACCATTGGAGTGATGACATATTTCAAATATATGCATCACAGGACATAGCTAAAAATTTTAGGCTGTATTAATACGTTTTGGGAATATTTTGATTTATATTTTCTGCCATTTTGGATTACTTATATGCATATATAATTTGTGCGGGAAAACATTATCCACTTTACATGGCATAGCAAAAAGAAAGGTTCCATGTTTTCCATCTAAATATTTGGAAGGAGTAATTTTTGGAAAGGAAATAAAATCTATCAAAGAATAAAAAGAATAAAACAGGTTAAGCATTATATTTTCGGATCCAATTATATTTTCATTGAAATAAATGTAATACAAAATAAGGAAATAATTATGGGATTAATGTCATAAAAATGACAATGGCATTTTCAAAGAAGGAATTAACAGAAGATCTTCACCAATAAGGGATGGGCCAAAAGTGTTAGGTGCAATTGGGAGAAGATAAATAATAAACAGCTGGATATTCAGAGCGAAGAGTGATTGAATAGAAAACCAGTGACACCAGAATCTCGAGGAGAATTATGATAAGGAACCCAGTCTAAGGTCCAACTAATATGAAATATACTGCAAATGGGGCACTAAACACTGCGGTGAAGCACTGCAGTGAAAAAAATATTTACTTACGCCGAAAAGTTCTGGGAAATTAAATCCGAAAAATGTACACAACAGATTATAGGTCTCATCTAACCAAGCTAAAATTTTGGAGTGTAGGCGAAGGTTCCTCGATTAAAAATCCCGTCCCTAATTAATAACTTTACTTGTTAGAGCAAACTAGCTTGCCTGCATATTTTCACTAAAAATTACACATCCCTGGCGAGAAAGAGAAGAGAACCAAAAAGAAACTCTCGTTGGCTTCAACCAACTTGTGACGGGAGAGAATAAAGGACTTTCTGCGCGATCCGTTCGTTCCACGTCGTGAGCACACCACGAAGAGCCATCCGTGAGTGGCGGACGAGTGCGTGAGCTTGAAGGGGGAGTGAGGGGTTAGAGCGGGGATGGATCGAGCAGAGGGCGGAGGGTCGGGAAGTGGGTCAACCCAAGCGCCATGGGCCGTGGGTTGTGGGCGGGAGCGGAGCGGGGCGGGAGGGGAGGCGTTGGTAGCGAAGGATTTGTGGGAGGCGAATGGGGGGCTTCGCAGGTGTTGTTTGGTGAGAGTGGACGGGGTGTACGGCAGTGTTTGGGTTGGCACTAGGAGACGGATTGGACGGTGGGTGGCTGCGCTTGGTCGCCCATCGTTCAGGCGCAGGGTGGTTGAACATTTTTCCTAATGAACGAGAATGAAGGCGTAGCATTAACCGGAGAAATGGCCCGCATTTCGTCACATGAATTTCTGAATGAAGGAAGTTCATGAGAATGGAGTTATTAAATGAACACGGAGGCATGTGGTCACGGTATCACATAATATACCCGAAATAATATTTCGTTTCTTTCTACGTGTTTTTTGTACAACGTTAAACCTTTTTACAGTCTAACGGGTATGAGCTAAACTTTCCATCACTTGTGGTGAGATTTGAAATTAACATGTGAAGCATTAACATTTGAAACATAACTAAACGCCAATGTCGCCTACGAAGCACATAACCTTATCCAGGTCTCATACTGAATTACCCGTTTGAGAAGCGCGAGCCATATTCAGCGCCCGAGAACCCGGACCCAAGTTACTAACTAGCTCGAGTCCAGTCTCACAGCACGGAAGCAAGTGCTCAGGTGCAGCTCACGACCCGTCGCCTGCCCTCCTCTTTCTCCAACGGATCCCGAAGCCGTGGATAAAGGATAGAAGTGTGAGACAGGGATATTATGAATTTATAATGGTAAAACTTCTCATCACCGCTTATTGAATTACATCATTGCATATTACCCCGTCACTCTCTGCATCATCACTTGTAAAAATATCCCAAGATGCACATCTTTACAATATTCACATTTGTACCGCATATCCCAAAGGCACATTTCAAAATATGCGGACCAACTACTTCAAAATCGAGACCATTTCCTATTTCAACCGAAACCGTTTTCTCACCGGCCAATCCAAAAATTAAAGAATGAATGTAATATATTCGTTAGGAGGTTTCCTCGGCGTGGAATCGAAGAGCTCTGCATTTTTTCCGGGCTAGCGCTGCGAGGTGGGTAGCACAAAGGCGTGACCTTCCTTCGACCTGAAGATGATCCCAGCGAAACTGTTGTTCATCCAGGTCAACGAACGTGGTGCTAACCAGGAAAAAATGCACAGCTCATGCATATAATACTATACAATGGCTTACTTTAAACTATTCAGCCTCTCTCAGTCAGGAAATCATCACTACTACAAATAATGTCGCATGACACTCTACTTTTACCTAGAAGATAGAAGACCTCTCGCTCTTCTAACATCCATTACCGAAACGAACCGTCATTATTTTTGGTTTACAAATAAATTTATGAGAAGTACTCATTCCTTGAATCGGAACACTGAGAAAGAGGTTTATAACATATAAATTAAGGATTTCGTTGTTGGATACAGTTATGTTATGAGTATTTTCAAAGGAATTTTTATTTTTAGTTCAAGTGGCGATTGTAAAATGTTTAACCCCGTGAATACGGTTAATAATCAACTTGGGATGTGAAACTTGGATGGCAGGTAATACAAATAGCTTTGGGTCAGATTATAAAATCAAAGTCACATACCTACATTAGTGTTGCAATATACAGTAGTTTGGGAATATTTGTGTGAGCCCCAAATATTCGATATTGATGCATGTGTGCGGCAATTTTTAAGAGTCCTTGATCACAAAATGATGGCAATTAAGTTCTTATTTTATGGTCATAATCTTATAATTTTCTTAACTTCAAGAAAATGTTGATTATTGCTCATGATTATGCGTAGGTTGCTTTCGCAAACTTTTACGCAAGCAGCATTTTGATATCGGGTGTTTACATAGCCGATAAATTAATGGGTTGTTAGTTCTCAATTAAGTTTATAGATGCTACTTAATTACGTTTGGTTTAATATTCATGGCAAATCTTTTTGTACACAGACCTTAATAAGTTCGTTGAATGATTATTTTGTATAACTAGTAAATACATCATCCAATGGGAGTTTTAATGTCTTCAGCCTAAAATTTTAACCCAGAGTGATTAACCTTAATTCGTCTGCAAAGAAGAATTTTTTCGATAAATTCAATGCAAAAAGAAATGAAGCATCTGCGTCCTACAAATTTCTTTTCTGTTTAAATTTTCCGGTTGTGCAACACATTTTTCCGCGTTTCTTTCTGTTAAATTGAATGATCTTCAGCTAAATACCATTCCAAAAGATGAATTAATATTCACAAATTTTTCTCCAAAGTTTTAAGGGAAAGTTCTTAGACTTCTAACTTATTTTGTATGGTATAAAATTCTTGTATTTAAGTATTTAGATACATATCATGAATGATTGCTCGATGATTGGGCTTCAATGATTTGAATATAACGTAAAGCTTATTTTGGTCACTTGATTATACTGTCAACACAGCATTCTGAGATGTGGTTTGCGATAACATTGATTATTAAATAATTAACACTTGGGAAAATCCAATGGCCGAAAGATTATTTTAAGATCATGTCAGGCCATTATGTTCTTTTTATAATTTGACTCGTTAAAATTTCTCCTAGCTACGATATTCATTGAATGAGACCTATCCTTAAGGTTTTTCACTGGTTAGGGCTGACATCTCGGAACACTTCCAAGTTCCCTCTGAAGACTTCGTCATAATATTGGGGCTAGCGATCAAAGAATGTGTTTGTGGGCGGATTACATACAATATCGTGCAAGATAGTTAATCAGTACTGACTAGATTTATTTCGCTACACATATTTGCTTTACTATGCATGCATATGAGATTACTACACATGGTATGAAAAGGCCATCAGTGAGGTACAAATCCAATATTTGTGCATCAAATCATGCTTAAAAAATAAACTGTACACTTATAATTCTCAAGTTTCATTAATTGAAAAATAGCCCTTTTAGGCTTAAACATTTTTTTATTAATACAAATGAGATTACTAGTTAATTACGCACTTCGTATTAAGGAGCTACACTACTCATAGTTTACAAAGTATACAAAGAAGGCCGAAAAATATTAGCTACTGATTAAAATTATATCATTGCATAAATTTGATTTCGGAATCAATTAAAACATTTCAATGATACAATGAAATCAGGATTCAAAATTTAATGAAAATGGTTCAACTTTGAGTTCTGATTGGAGATTTAGAATCCTTCAGACGATTTTATAATATCAAATCCAATAACGAAATCACTTTAGTGCCCATATGTCTCTCTGTCACTTTCAATTTTCACAGAAAACTTTCCAATATTTCCAAAGCCAACTGAGCCCCATGAAATATCCCCCTGACATCACAAATTTCAAATGATCCCTCTTACTCAGGAGATTCATTATATTCCGTAATCACTCAACCATTTTCCATTCCCGAAAACGTCACTTCAAATTACATGCATACCCTTCCAGCTCCACTAACACTAAATATCATTTATCTAATCAAATCAAAAAGGTACTAATTTTTAGACTGGACAATGTGCCATGTTTCTAAATATTAAAATCAACCAACTTGGCGGTTTTCCCTCCCCACCCCTTTTTCCAGTTCCGAATACGTTTCTACAATAAAAACGAATTTTAACAGGACATATATTATATAATTGCATAAATTTGATTTCGGATTCAATTCAAGCTTTTACATATAAATATATATATATATATATATATATACAATTCTTCTTCGGCTGACGAAGGCGGCCTGACCGCCGAA
>LYUA01002089.1:278860-294792 GCA_002093875.1 Calopteryx splendens | reverse complement strand
GAGAGAAGCTGAAGACAGAAATCACAATTCGAGGAGTGAAATTACAGCAAGTAGAATCCTTCACCTACCTCGACAGCAGTATAACTTGGGATGGAAGAAGTATGACTGACATCAAGCAAGGAATAGCTCAAGCTAAGAAGGTGTTCATGAAGAAAATGCAATGAAGAACCTAAGGTTGCAAACAAGGAAGCAGTACATCAAAATGTTCGTATGGAGCGTGGCACTCTATGAATCAGAGACATGGAACATTGGAAAAGTGGACCTACAAAGAATAGAAGCCTTCGAAAAATGATGCTGGAGGAGAATTCTGAAGATTAAATGGACTGATGAAGCGAGGAACGAAGAAGTATATAGAAGAGCAGAAGAGGAATGGACAATATGGAGCTCTATGGCAAAGGAGAACTAGATGGATTGGAATTTCTCTCCGGTTTTCAGGTCTTCACCACGTAGGTTGACATGGTTGACAACAGTTTCGCCGATGTTCCAATCAGTGTCTTCAGGTCAAAAGTGTCGGATGGAAGTACTACCCCAGGCTAATACAGGAAGCCATCGAAATCATGAAAACTCCCAACAACAAGAATAGAGAAGACGGATACCCTCTCCATAGTGCCTGGAAGAGAGTCTTTCGAGTAAGAGCCAATCAGGAAGCAGCAGCTAGCTCATGGCACAACCTATATAAAGATGCCCTAAACTTCAACCCCTATCCCAAATCTAAGGATTTACACCCCACCTTTCCTGTGATAAAACTAATTTGCAGATGAAGTCATTATGTTAGGGGATTGCTCAGTAAAAAGTTGTACCCGAGTAATAAAACCATTTTATCTATGTATTAGGTTTTCTTCTGATTCTTCTGACTCTTCTGATTCTTCTTCTGACTCTTCTGGTTCTTTCTCATTAATAAACAATTTATGAAGCTGTAAAAGTTTCAGTTTATGAACTGGAATAGTTTGTATTTATTTTTTTAAGTTCTCATTAAAAATAAAATATCTCTCATAATAGGCAAAATGTATTATCAGATAGCTCTGATTGTAACTAAAGGCCTTGGAGGAGTATCACCAGATGTATGTGGCCATATTTGAAGAATATTTCTCTCCTAAACTAATTCTTGTGTGAAGAGCATTGTAATGGGATGATGGGAGCTTTCAATAACCTCAGGTCTACTGCCAAAAGAAGCAAACGCATATTTTCAAATGTCTTTTATTTATGTATCTTATACTGTATAACATTGCCACTCTTTGAGAGAATATATGTAAATTTCTTTATCTTTGATCCGTTGTGGACGAAAATGAAATCTCGTTTTTATTGTTAGCAAAGCTACTTTTAATTGTGTACTTATTGATATTTTTTTTCTCAGGTATATTTTAAGTCTGGGAGTAGTGGAGAAGCATAGACGTAATGGGATAGCATCTCTCCTTTTGGACAGCCTAGTGTCTCATCTTACAGCAGATCCATCAACACCACCCTCCTATTCTACCTCCCCTCCCTCCCCTCACTCTCCTCCTTACCACATCCCCACAGTGAAAGCACTTTATCTCCATGTCCTTGCCACTAATTCTGCTGCAATTCGCTTTTATGAGAGACGAAATTTCAGGTTTGTTGAATTTTCTTTGGTTCTTATTACTATAAGTTAAGGTGACCAACCGTCCTCCTTTTGGAAGTTCTGTCCTCCCTTGAAAAGTGTCCTCCCAGATGTCCTCCTTTTCGATATGTAATACTAGATGTCCCCCTTTTCAATATGTAAAAGCTAATTTGTAAATCTCTCAATATATTTAATAACAAAAATTTCCCATAATGATGAAAAAACTACTTATTTAATTTTATTCAGGCAGTAATTTTGTTATGACTACAATCGGGGAGAGAAATTAATGGGTGCTTTCACCCGTTTATCATATCATCATGCATCCCTCATATGCAACCCTCATATCATCCTCAAATGCAATTAACCCTCATATGAATATAGTTTCCCTTGTGCAACCCTCATTTCATCATGCATCTGCACTAGTGTGCTCAGCTCAGACTTACGCACATCATGTTCCAGTCACTATTTGTCAGTGCAGATTGTATCTCAAAAATGCAATAGTTGGGAATTTTGATCGTGTTATTTTATTTTTTGGGTAACATAAATAATGATATCCTTAATTAGTAGCCTTATTGACTTCTTAAAATTCTTACTGAAGTGAAACATGACAGTAATTATTTCTTCCCTAGTGAATATTCGAAATACAGACCTATGTTAGCACAATTCAAGTTTTATTAATTAATTATCAATTTTGTAATTTTCAAATATTATCATTTTATTTACAATTTTATACAACTCTGTTGTCGTAGAACTGTAAAATAATTTTATTTTAAAATTGAATGTTTATTCCTATTCGCTTATGGTGTTTAGTTCCAGTTTTAATAATTAATTTTAAATTTCATTTATGGATGGAAAAATGAAAAATAGAGGAATGTCTGTTCAACAATAAACACAAAAAACTTCACAAAAACAGTTTTGTGAAGAAGAAAATATTGAATACAAAAAACTTGTAGGATATTCAAAATTTAGATGGCTTGCTCTTACACCTGCTCTGGAGCATGTTCTACACTTATTTGAGCCTCTTCTTTCATATTTTTTAAGTTTAGACAAGTGTCCTAAAATCCTGGATTCGTTCTTCAATAATGAAATATCTGAAAGATTAATGCATTTTGTTTTATTTCAAGCATCTATTTTTCACAAAACAATTCAAAAGATTGAAGGTGAAAAGATTTCAGCTACAGAAGTAAGTCTTATTTTAACTGAGTTTATCCTTCAATATAAATCTAAGTTTGAAGAAAATTTTCTTCCTTTTACTATAAAAAGAAAATTATCTGAGTTAGAGGAATCAAATGAGGGGATAACAGAAAAATTTGTCAAAGAAGCCCAGAATTTTTATCAAATATGTTTTGAATACATTGAAGAATGGTCTGAAGCAAACACTATGGGAAGGAGCAGTTTTCAATGGTGCTTTTTGACTTCATCTCAGGTGCATTGGAAAGAATCTTGTGTTCAGGTTTTATCCACAGGACTACCAGATATTAAAATAGATGACAATTGTCTATTTGAAGAAATTAGTAAACTGAATATTTATTTAAATTTTTAAAAATTGGTCAAGTGGGGAATGGACATGTTAAAGTGGATAAATGGGTGGAAATATTCAACTATTTCAAAAATGCACATATACCATATGAAAATTTACTTCTTCTAGTCCAATTTACATTATGCTGCTCTGGCATTAACGCAGCAGTTGAAAGGGTATTTTCAATTGCTAATGATGTTAGGCTACTGAAAAGTCAAGGCTGAATGTTGATACTCTAGCTACAGCACTTGCTGTGAAATTCAATATGAAAAATAGTTCTTGCACGGATATTTCTAATATTTTGTTTGAAAATGACACATTAACAAAAAATATTCATTCAATCGAAAAATATCCATATTTAAATAATAATCATAATACGCCTGCATTTTCTATTTACTAAATTATAATGCTTTCTGTTAAGCTATTGTTGCAAAGAGTATTGCAATATTTGTTTCTTTAATTTATTTATGTCCTCCTTTTCATTGGAAAAAGTTGGTCACCTTACTTTAAGGGGCATGCATCAGGTCACCCATCTCGTGACTCGATGATTGGTCTCCCGGACCCAAGAATTCCGGGTGATGTCTCTGGGTACCCTCAGCTTCATCCAAGCTGTGTACCATTTTTCAGATACCAGTTCATCCTGGGAAATCACAGGCAGAACAGGGAAAGGAACTGGCCCCCCTACCCTGATGTGTGTATTTCTCATGCTGTTGGGCTTACAATTATTATTGGGTGAGCTCTACCCTCACCTATCAAACAGAACTTGGGGTTGATTACTGGGGTTATCATGTTTTAAATGTTCTCGCTACATATAATTATTTTACTTAATATAATCTCATTTCTCATGTTACCTTGATAGGATATTTTAATTAATGTAGATATTTTTCCAACTGCATATAGGAATCCTGATTCTGATTGCCTAATTATGATATCTCCCCTAATATTTAATAACAATTATTCTATTTCAGGTTACATTCTTTCCTGCCACTCTATTATTCGATCCAAGGAAAATGCAAGGATGGGTTCACATATGTCCTGTACATAAATGGAGGACATCCACCTTGGGGATTGATATATCCTTTTATACATATAACGTTGACTCTTCTTATATCCATAACTAAAATAGTAAACCATTTTAGTAAACAGTTATACTGTTCATGTTATTTATTCAACTTTCTGCTACATTGGGAAATGCATAATTGGAAATAACCACAGAAGTCATGTAAAATACAGTGAAACCTCTCTTAACAACTACTTCTATTAAACAACCACTCCATATAGTGACGTTTTTGTAGAACCGATTGTAGCTGCCATATGTAAATGTATTTAATATCCATATTAAAAGATGGCTCATTACCCCCACCTTCGACGGTAATTTCCTTCTATTCCAGACCAACCAGAAATGGTTGTGCACTTATCACTGGGTCTGGAAAGGTGTTAAGATATATTGAGGTTTCTATGGAGTTAACAGAGCTGTGGTGTTTAGAATATTGTGATGTGCTTGCTAATAAAATCAATAGAATGATGAAGGAAAATCTTTTTAGAGTTCGATCAAACAGTCAAACATAATGGACTAATACAGAAGGGCAAATAAGTTGTGATACAACATTATATATAGACCCATTTAAAACAATAAAAATTGCATCAGCTTCATTTTCCAATGAACTGTGGTTATTTTTCCTTATATTAGCTTGAATAAACAGAAGTACATGAATGAACTGGATTTATTCTCAAGTCAGGGTTCCATTAATCAATAAGTGAACTGACTAGCATGTTAACAACTATGCCATCCAAATCAGCCTTTTTATTCTCATATTTATTCCGTTACAACTTGCAGATATAAATTTTTTTTTAAATATCTTGAGTCACTATTTTACCCATACATGAATACTTTTCACTTTTTTCACTAATTTTGAAAATCTAAGTATGTTCATTAATGTTTTTCTCTTGCTTTATCACTTACTGGGGCTCCCCTTAAGTAATTCTCCAGTTTACAGGTAGACACACCACTTCTCTTTATCATCTCTCTTCATCACTTCTCACCACCTGGTGTCTACTCATTAATGCAACTTAAAAATAATTTGATCACACCCTTGGAATATTTGTATCATAGGATATTTATGCTAGGGACCAAGCAAACAATCTTTTATCGCTTTGAAGGGTGCTCTTTCTTTCCTCTTGATCTTTCCCATTTTTCCTTGTTTCTCCTCAGAAAGTGTCTCGTGACTATCGAAAAGCCTGGAATGGGAACCACCGGAAGCACATCAATTAAACTAATAAAATAACCAACTGGATAACAAAAAATCATATGAATTTAAGGTAGACAGAGAGGAAATATTCCTAGCACCATATTATATTGGTAGGCGAGACAAACGTGAGAAGTTAAGGGAAAATGTCTGCTGGTCAAACCAATCCAAGGGATCCTTTTTCCTATTCACAATTCAGTAGATTAAAACAGTTTGTGCAATCCCTTGGCTTCTCAAAAATATAATACTACCTAATTTTCCCACATGATGAGTAACTAAATACCCTAATGGCTAGTGATAGACACCCTCTGCCACATGTCCATATGATGGCTTGCAGGATAAAATGTAGATGTAGTTAAATTTATATTTTCCCTCAAAAGCAATAAATTATTTTCAATTTGACACGTTCAGTGTTTCTTTATGGACTCACAATTTCCCCAAGAATTGGAATATATGCCAAAATAATCTTAAATGAAATTTTGTCTGAAGGATGAAAAGATAATAATTTCAAAAATAGTCTGTAGAGCCATGAAGCCAAAACCTTATTGTTAGAAATTCAGTCAGAAGCTATCGGCTGTTTATGGAAGATAAGATAGTTATAATAATGATGGGATGTAAGTTGCTGAAAAGCAGCTGCCAGTCCACAGTAAAAACATTGTGCCAAATTTTAGTAGGGCAATTTACTTGCCCAAAATTCTCCATTGACTACAAGTTTAATACATTTATGAGTGAGATATTATAAAAATGGACAGAATAAGACAAGTGATATCAATAAAAAAATGAGATTGGGAGATAGCCAGTGCTATATGGTCAAGCAGTTTATGAGTCACAACTTAGTCAAAACATTGTTTGGGCCAATGGGCAAATATGATTGACCTGAGCAAAAGTAATTATGCTTGCATATAGGAGATACAAAGACCCAATCTATGTTTTTCTACTTATAAATTTCTTGCTGTATTAATTTCTTAATGTAATGCTGGAGTTCATGTTGCTAAAATTACACCAGTTATTTGCATGTAGCATCACTGGAGAAAATAATTAGCCTAATTTAAGTCACAACAGAAATGCTGATTGTATATTTGATTTATAAATTTGAGACTTAAGTTGGTGTAATTTTGATGTTCGCATTATTATTAAGAATTCATTTTAATGAAATAATTACTATTAAGAATTAATTTTAATAAAAAAATTAGAGTTAATATTTTAATTTTAATAATTGTAGAAGCAATGTTACATAAATGTCATTTGTGCATGGAATTGTATTATTCTACCCATCACATTGACTAATGAAGAATAACTTTCAATGATATCCAAAATTCAGTGCAAAACCTTGACTGCATACCTCTACTGACCATGTTAAACACAGTTGTGGTGTTATTTATCATGGGTGGGCACAACCGTGCCGACAGCCTTTGTTATGGTTGTGGACGCAACTGAGTAGAGCTACACTCGGATGGGCATGGCCGCCTCTGCGCAGACTCCTTCGCAGCACAACTGCATCTCTAGCCTCCTATTATGGTAGCTAGCATTCCAGAAGAGTTGAGCAATCTACATGTCACCGTGCTAATGAAAAGGATTGAGCCATGAGTTTTCTAGTGTAAAAAGCATAAACAGAATAACCCTGAGGTAAATGACTTAGAGAGAGAGGTTAAGGAAAGAGTTGAAGCTCAGGGATATGATTTTAAATAATGAATTGTTCTCAGGTTGTTGACAATGTTTTGATGATTTATGATGCCTCTTTAAATATTTTAGTGTTGAAGACTGCTCTTTCTAAATTGCTAATTTTTTAATTCATTTTTTTTATAATTCCGATTGCCTTTATCAAGGAATTATCATTTTAGATGCCATATATATATTAAGACTTCTAGATAAAATTTGATCTTCAGTTTGGTTAACGTTAACATATATTGGTTAACTTTAGGACCTTGAAAAACAAGTTTTATCTGTCCCTCCTGTGTGGCAAGTGGATGGTAAAATAGATTTTTAAGTGGAAGACTATCATGGAAAAAGCATGAGGTCAGTATTTCTCTTAGTAAGTATTTTACAAAGAGGGGTGGAAGAATTGCAACTTTCAATTGCTACACTCTCCTTGTAACAATGCACCTAAGCCAGCCACTCTGCTAGTTCAACTTTTGCTCTCATTAAAGAAAATATTTTCAAGGTCTGAGACTGAAAGAGGAAATGTGTGATAAAAAATATGTTTGTATATTATTTGTATTTAAAAATACTTATTATAATTTTTTTATAGTGTTGAAATTTGGTACAGAGATCCTTTGCTGAACCTGGGCCATTTGACTTCCCTTTTTAACCCCGGGTGGGGTAAGTGACCAAAGGCATGCTCTGCAGATAGGGAAACTTGACTGAATTGTCACTCTTCCTTAAAATACTCTTTACTTAATGGAAAAGGTAGTTAGCTTCATGTAGCCTTTTCATTGGTAAGAATGCTGCCATCTGCCATATTTTTTAACTCATTATCCTTTAAAATAAGATATTGTTTTTATGCATCAGTTTCAAGTCATTGGAATAATCTCCCAGAATAGCTTAAGTAGTTTAAGTGGTATGTATTTCTTCTGAATAGATGGAGTGCTTTAATGTTAATTTAGAGTAGCAATTATAATTTTTCCCACAGAATATGATTAAAGTACTGAACATGTCTTTTGCTGGTGTTGTTTGCAGATTAACACATACAGTATTGTTCAGAGCAATGCTCTTTTTGTAAAAAAATAACTATGTTCTGGAAGGGAATCTCTTCCCTTTCTACCTGTCTAACTGAGCGATTGTTCACTACTAGCTTCCAGAATGCTGTTTTGGCTTGTGTAACTCTGAGAAAGACAAACTGGAATGGCATTCCATTGTGTCCCCACACAAAAGTAACTGTGATTCAGAGCTTTCAAGCTTAAATTAATAGTGTCACCCTGGGTAATCCAGTGGCCTATTGTGCAAACGAATAAATGGCAGGGAATATTTTTCTGCTGTTGAAGCTGCATAGTAGCAGGAATGAATGAAAAATTCATGGAATTCTTTACTTTCCATGTAGAAGTATATTTTTCTCACTTGTCCATTAAATGAGTTCATATGCCTTCTATGAATGTATTATGTGGACTTCTTTTGACCTAGGTTAGTCAAATTGGTAGATTTGTACTGGAATTGTCATTCATTTTCACATAATGGTAATTTTTCAGGGCTCATTCTATACTCAGTGTATATTGTTCATGTTTAAGACCATTGATTTTAAAAGTAGTTATTATTACACCAAGAAGCTTTTCAAACAACCTAGAGAGGAGTTGTAACATGTACTTACCTATTTATTTCCTTTTTCTGCACCCGTTTACCAATATGTATGAAATTAGTTCAGTCGGAATATGTAGAAAAGTGCTTTATAAAATAATTAGTTTGTTACTGGCATGAGGACTTGGTCATCCATATTAATTGTATTAAAAAAATCACAGTAGATTCATTTTGATGTACCTTCTTTAAAAAAAAGGATATCGGTCAGTTATAAGTTATGGAAAGATGTATCAGCATAACTGGTAGAAGATTTATTTGGTGTACATCAGAGGATCCCAGTTTTAAGTCCAGGTTATGGGTATTCATGTTGTATGGAGTCTATAGGCCGACCATGGTCTACAATGAAAGAGTATTGGTATTCAAACTGAAAAATTTTTCAAACATTTAAAAATATAATCTCTCAAATGTTTTTCATTGAAGAACAATGGGTTTCCATAAACTCTTTGTATATTTCACAAAAATGCTTCAAAAACATCTTCATTTTTGTTCGTTTGTTCATCCAATAGAGTATTCCATCCTTTTGAGATTTTGATTCCCTTGTGATTGATCTCTATGCACCAAATAATAACTCAATTCCAAAATGTTGAGGAAGTTTAATCTGCTATTGCAATGTACATTTATGTTAATATAGGTGAAGAATGAGTTTTTTCTTCTTAAAGACTACATTTTTTGGCAACCACACTTCACACACCTTATAACAATGCATTCAGTTCCTAGATCTTTTCTTGTACAATTTGGTATCTCATTCAAATGCATGACACTGAGGAAGTTTGTGATCATCTTCTTTGAGTTTTCTGATTTTTTAGGAATGCAACAGTAGTTTCTTCACTTCAAATAATATTATAGCAAATAGTCCTTCGCAAGAATGTCAATCGGTAAAATAGGATCAATTCTATTTTTAGTTGTATATATATACAAATGCTACAATATAGACATATTTCTATCAACAGTGCAACAATGAAATTAATGCCCCACAGTTTGCATCTCGATCTTGATTTTCTAGGCTGCGTATGATATCTTGGTTTTGGTATAGACCACATGCAACATGAATACCAGGGTGTGTCTCAGAACACTTTCAGTGAAACCAAGGCTGTGCGATTTTCTTGTAATGAGATCTACCCAGGAAGCCAAAGTTGGTTCAGGGAAAATAACTGACTGTACTCCTTAGAGGGTGGTACCTTAAATCCCATTAAGTGAGTCAAACTATCTTCCAAATTAGCCATCAGGTTGATGAGCTTTATGAGAAATAGCACATTATATCTGGATTTTTCTTTTATTTAAACAATTAGTCCTTAGTTTATAATGCTTAAAAATGCCATTGAATTAGAAAATGAAATAGCTGTAGTTACCCTAATGTTAATCTCATGACATTAATGCTTTAGTCTAATGTCATACCTAATCCTCATCAATCCAATATTGCTCATTATTTTTTACACACCACTTTTTATTATTTCGACCACCTTGAATGGATGATTTAAAAAAAAAAGGTAAACTAGGGTTTATTGCTGTCTTATTCAATGGTTATTATTTCTTTTTTTAACACAGGAAGGACATTTTTTTTAGTGGATTACAGAATTTTTCCTTTTTATGAAACCATGAACATATCATTGAACACATTGATTCACATCATGTATTGGCTGTGACTTAGGTTTGGAATGTGTATTCAGCTTAAAAATTTCATTTTTAAACAGAGGGCAATGCTATTATAAGTAGCGAGTCTATCTCACATTATTTAGGTAATCAATGTATGTAGTAATGCCTTAATTGGTGCACTAAATAAAAGTCCATTAAATTAAAGGAAATCTTTAAAGCCATGAACAGCTAATTCACCTTTATAAAAGCCTTTATCTTTCCTTGCAAGCACTGAAAATTCTTTAATATATGTAAGTTTAGGACATTGGAGGATTATTGAGCGACATTGATACAAAAAACATCCTTTTAACAAGTACATACATTTTCATTGCATTAATCTGATGGATGGGAAGTAATCCAGCACTGACAAATGAGGTGTACCATACAACAAAGGTCTGTCGTTTCCTGCATCAAAGATAATGAGAGTAAAATTTGGAAGAGGCATATCACCCAACATGGGCAAGCCTATCATTGAAGGGGAAAAATGAATATAATAAATAAGGGAATGGGGATAGAGAGATGCAGTTTTTAAGAGATTGTTGGACATTTTTGGGAACCCCCAGAAAAAGAAATGCTGCTTCTGAAGGTGTGCTGGGTTCAATGCTAAACATTTTCCAAATTCCTTTTTAGGCCATAAAATTATATGGCAATGATTTAACAGACTTATGTGAAAGAAACTACTTCAGATAACCACAATTATCAACCCGTGGGTCAGTTTGGTAGGTTAGGGTAGAACTCACCCAGTACTAAGCCCAAGATGGCATGTGAAATTCACTCATCAGTGTAGAGGGGCCAGTTCCTTTCCCTGTTACACCTGTGATTTCCCAGGATGGCCTTAAACCTGAAAAATCACAGCTTGGTTGAAGCTGAGGGTGCCAAGAGGCGCTGATCCCGTAATCGAACCCGGGCCCTTCAGTCAGTAGCCCTGTGCTCTCTACCCACTGGACTATCACACCCCCTTACTCCAGATATGGATTCCAAATTTTCAGAGTGGTGTGACCCAACGAAATGTATGCACACTACAAGAGTCATCGATGTAGGAGTACAGGGTTCAATGTTCAAAAAATTCCAGAATTCCCCCAATTTGATTTAATTTAAAATTGTTTCCATCCTTTAGAGTGTACAAAGTGCATCATGTGCAGTCTATAAATGGTCACTGTGGGTAGTAAATAAATTTTATTGAGTTTTCATTATTTTCCAAGACTAAATATGTATGCCAAGTCTATTGTCATTGAGAACTACAAGGATTTCTATAAAGTGAAAGAGAAAATGGGAATATTAAAATAAAAAACAAGCACCATACTTTTAGGTGAATGCTTTTGCAACTACACGGGTGTAGATGAAGAGTTTTCATAAGTTAACTTTATGACATATCCTTGCTTATGATGCTTGGAGTACAGAAAAGCCTTTGCATCCATAAAACCTCTCTTCATCTTTGTAATAAAGTCAATGTGGCCTGCACGAGGCAGATACCTCTGAAGATAGGATTTTTGATTTCTTGTATGTTGAAAATAACGAGGGCATTCACCCTTCAAGTAGCCTATATCAGGAGTATGATGCTCAAAAATAGTACACTGGTAATGTGATGATGCCAAAAATTCTAGTCTGTTAAGTGCTTGATGTGAAGGAGGATGTATTTATACATTTTGCAAATATGTACTACCATAGCCTCTGCAGTGTCACATGTCGTACAAATACTAGAAATCTGTTTTTTTAGAATTGGTGTGCCAAATTTCCAGTTTGATAAGCTCTTTCTTGTGAAATTTTCATTTGGAAATGTTGAAAGTTTAATCTAGAGAACTTGGAAAATTCAAGGCTATTCATAATTGTATCAAGCCTGTTTTAATAATTTTAAATGTCTTCCTTATCTTATGGTATTTGAAAATTCTTGTGACAAAAGATCCCCAGGTACTTCTTTTAATTTTATTTACATTTTTAACCTTTACTTTTGTTAGGATTTAAGAGATTCTAACAAAAATATCATTAAATTCTTGTTAAGGAAATCAGACATTCAGGATATATCTGATGGTTTTCTTGAGACAAAGGATCCTGGGATACTCTCTTTGATTGTATTTTCATATTTTTTTATGATTCTGGAGAATTGAGTACACATTTTACTAAATTCTCTTAATATAATTGGACCTTCAAGATCTATCGGCTTTGCTCTTGAAATTTTGAAATCGAAAGAAAAGATCTCCCATGAAAGATGAAAATCAATCTACAGGAGGAAAGAGAAATGGATTCAAAAGGATTAGATATAATATGTCCCTCATTAAAGGAGGCATGATACTGCTTCTTTCATTGAATCAATTTGAATATATCTACTCATTGTATTAATATTTTTAGTGTCTAAAATAGATCATTTTTATTTGTAATGATAAATTTTTAAAATATTATTGTCTAACTTTTGTGTTTAAATACATGTACTAGTGTCATGAATGATTATTTATTAACCATTGCCTAATTTAAATGAATGTGAGTATAAATCATAGAAATATTATTAATGGCAATCTACCGGTTAGGGCAGGTTTCTGATGGAAACACAACCTTAACCGTATGACTGGCAAAATGGTTCATTTGAAATCAGAAATAAAATGACACCCCCTTCTTTTTTTCTGTCTTCATCATTTCCTTTTATTCACAAAGATGCTATTTAAAGTACAAATTATTCAAAATTAAAAGGGAGGGGTGGCTACCAAGGCTTTATTCCCTTACAAGAACGTACATTTGAATAACAACCTGAACTTTCGTATAATTGAGGTGCACCTTCAAGAATTAGTGTTTTATCAGATAATTTGAGTTGCATTAAAAGTTATGGAACAATGAGACCATGCTCAAGTCTAGTCAAGATTATTATGTGCTCTGGAGAATAAGAAGACCTTTGTTACTATTTTATTTATTTTATTTTATCATGGCTTACTAATGATGCCCATTATTGTATATTCTTGTGTATTTTGTTGGAGGTGAAACACTTATTTGCGTTTCCCCCCTTCTATCTTTTTAATGGTTGAGTCATACTAATTTGATTTTTGTATAAATGCTAAGCTTATTCCTTCACCAGTAATATCTTTGCAATGCCTGCTCTTTTTATATCTTAGTCCCTTGTTAACTACTAATAGCCACTTTTGACGTGCATTCAAGTTTCTTGGGGCTTAAACCACCGGTTTGAGGTGTCTCACCTTTAACCACAGAGCTACTAGTTGGTACATCACCCCAGACCTACCTAGCTGACCTGTGTTGTTATGAGTAATGGTTAATTTAAAGTATCGTAGGATTATCAAAATTACATACATACTTTTGTAGCTGATGAGGGTTTCTTTTTTAGTGAATTATCTTTAATGTCTGACAATGAAAATCAATTATTCCATTTCAACATTTTGTACTTATCTAGTTGTCTGAAATAATGATTTTAAATTATATATGTAACTTCAAAGAAGAGCAACATAAATTTGGGTATGTGAGAAAATGAACAACAATATCACAATGAATTAAGATTTATCAAGGCCATGTAAACTTTGATATCATTGTATTTGTTAGAAATACTCTAACACCTCCTTTAGTTTTTATTTACTTTTTAACAGATTTTCATATCCTCTGAAAAAAATATGTTTTTAGATACCCTGAAAGATAGCCTGATTATTACAGGTCATGAATTCCTTTTAACTCTAGGACTTGGGTTCTCTCATATGTGTTGTGTAAATTTCTTTGATTTGATATTAGGGAAATCATGAAACATGCTAATTAAATCTCAGAAAGTTCTGTTGGGTTTGAGTATAGGAATAGTTAGTCATCAAGACCAGATGCATGCATATATAGATGCACGATTTTCTCTTCTGTTTATAATTCTTAAAAAAATCAGATGATATTGGCTCCTTGTGTATACATTGTGTAATGTGGGTGTTGGGCTTGTTGATGAGAAAAAAAGGGTGGCACTGATATTTTGTTGCTTTTGTTAGTGTACATATATAACTCCTGAAATTACTAGTTAGTGTAGGGTGGAAAATGTCAGTTATTGTCCTGCATGCAATGGTTTAAATAGGTGTGAGTGCCTATATGTCTGCTAATATTTACTCTTACAAATTTTTTTAAAGGGCATTTCAGGGTTTTTAAGTGAAATTTACTTTATCCATGAGTAATAATAGGAGGATGTGTGAAACGTGGTTATGACTTTGGATATCATAAAAATAATGTCAACATTGTTACAACTCTCTAAACTACTCTTTATATTTTGATGAACATTTGATGCTTTTAACTACCTTAAAGTAAAATACTGTTTATCGGGTGAATAGTAAATGCAAATTTCCTCTTTTTAATCTATTTGGAAAAGTATTCATATCTGCATTCACCATAAGAGCTCAAAAGTGTGGGAAATATCATGTGTGTTTTAAAATATTTCCAAGTAAGAAAAAATCATCTTGAGAATAACAAGAGCAGCAAAAGCTTTTAGTTTATTCCTCTCCCAGTGACAAAATGTCAGTGTGTCTCACCATATTCATAGAAACTTTTTGTGTTCAAAATTCTGGATATCTAGTCATTTCATCACCAAATTGGTACTATGTTATTTTTCATTTTCCAGTTTTGCAATAGGGCAATTTAGTTCATTTTACTTATTTTGTTTTTATCAAGTGGCCTGCTATTACCCCTATCAATAATATTGTAATGTAGCTTGCTAAAAGGAGAAGTAAGAATTTATCTAAAAATAAAACAAATAATTCCCCATTTTAACATTTAAGTGATATGCACCAGGAGAGTGGTACATACTTTTCTCCAACCATTCCCTTTCTGAATAGTAAAAAAAACCTCTTTTTCAGGTTATTTCAAGGATTTATGCCCTTTTACTAATTTCCTCCTCACTGCCCTGTCCTTGCATACTTCTTTTACCTCTGTCACAATTAAGCAGTACATATTTCATACATATCCATATGTTCTTAAGACTCAGAATATTCCTTTGAGAATGGTAACAGTAAAAATTTGCAACTATCAGCTTACATCCAAATCATACTCTCACAAAGATAATCTCTCTACGAATCATAAATATTGAATTTTTTAAATAATGAACCTTTTGAATCACAAAATATACAAATGTGTATGTGAGTATTTTAAAAATACTGTCTGTTTAAAGTGATAAGAGGGGTTAATTCTTTATCAAGAATAAAAATATGTTTAAGTGTGGTTGGGGAGTTTGTATCAGCAAAGGAGCTAATTTTATATTTAAAGGGGTTAATAGATTATAGCACGATTAGAGGTGAAATGGTGTTTTACTTTGAATGTAAATTGAATTTTAAAAAATAAGTATGGAAGGATTGTTTTCAACCTCTTTTTGTCTAGGGATATATTAAGCCTAACAAAAACATTAGATTAATGCCATAATTATTTTAATTTACATCATTAAAAAAATCGAAATATTCCCTTCAGAAGTAACAAACAGCCTCTTACAGATCTTACATTGTTCAAAGAAATTTGTGGATAAAAATATGCAATGAAAGCATCCATGTGCCCAAGCACAGTGATGCTTTTAACTGGATAATACTTCTTACTGTATGTAATCGTGTATAGTTCAGCCCCCAATTTTTTGCCGAAATATTTAGTTTGAAAATGTCAAACTACACAAGTATATATGGCACTAGAAAATGATTTGTGGACTGGTCCAGCTGTCATTGGTTAACAT
>LYUA01002089.1:210058-221720 GCA_002093875.1 Calopteryx splendens | reverse complement strand
TGAAGGTATTGCAGAAGATTGGAGTAGACTGGAGGGATAGGCGACTTATTTGAAACCGGTACATGTCTCTGACTGCACAGGTGAGGGTAGTGGATGGAGAAACAGGGTGAGCAGTTGTAGGTCAGGGGGTAAGACAGGGTTGTCCATTATCACCGGTGCTTTGCTATGTGTACGTGGAGGAAATGCTAAGGGAGGTGATGGAGTTGGGTCTTAAGAGATATTGATAAAATTGGAAAAAGGTTTTTCAAATGTTTTCTTAGGATAATGAAGAGAAGCAAATACAGAGCTTGCCACATTTATATGCCTGGTATAAATATGCATGAATTAAGGAGATAAAAATGTTTTCATTTTAATTGGACTTATTGGTTTGTCCCTTTTATGGTGGTTCCGCTGTACAAAATTGTGGCATTATTTTATTACTGTTTGTACCTATGTATGTAGTATGTTAACACAGGTGATATGTTTTCAGCTATCATGTGTAATGTTTCTTTCAGAGAATAACAACAACCCTAACAACAATAATAACAACAACAACAATAACATAAATAACAACCCTCCTGAAGAGCTGGTTGAGGATATTGTTGGCCGAGATGGTGAGGGAGCTGTGCCGGCTCCAGCTGCTGATGAGGAGGCAGAAGTGGACGATGGAGCAGGCGTAGTGGGTGAGGGTGGGGAGGTGGGCCGGGAGGGAGGCGTGGAAGGAGATGGGATAGGGGGTGGAGCAGGGCAGGCAGCAGGCGAGTGGAACCACTTGGAGTGGGAAAGGGCGGCCGAAGAGTTGACATGGGAGAGACTCCTCGGCCTGGATGGCTCTCTTATGTTCCTTGAGCATGTGTTCTGGGTAGTCTCTCTAAACACGCTCTTTGTCCTTGTTTTTGCATTTTGCCCATACCAAGTTGGCCATTTTGCTGTTGTTGTATTAAGGTAATTATGATTTGTCAATTGGCATTTATCTTTTCTTATAATAGTTTCTTTGTTTGACTAATGGAACTCAATTGCAATGTAAATTTAATAAAATGACATTTCAGATATTGATTGCAATGTATATTTTTATATTAATTGTAGTTTTATTATGTACATAGTGACAGTTTAAGTTTCAAGCATAAACAAAAGACAAGTAAATTCATTAAATACCATTAGATGAATATTACTTTGATATAGCCTTATGACATATTAGTCATGCCTGACTTAAGTTTATTGCTCATTACCTACCCGCATAATATCCTATTGTAAAATTCTAAAGTTGAAAGCATTTCATCCATTAAAATGTTGGACTATTTAAACATTTCAGCATTAAAATGCCATTTTATATCAATGGTTCTTACTTTTGTTTTCAATGATATCTGGTTGATGTGCAAAGATTAATGTAGTCCATAAATTCCAGCCTTTCTACCAATGATGTAAATGTGTATTTATTTTGTGAAAAACCTTAGCTGATTATAGATAAAACTATTTTTATAAGTTTAGCATAAGCCATTCAGATGAAAGCATCCTTGCTGTAAATCATCTATGAGTGTGATTTAAACTCCTCTTTTTGATGTATTATTTTACAAAGTTCCATACAGCACCTGTAATTATCGATATATTATGTTCTAGAGCTTCATCACTAGCTGCAGCATCACGTTTTGAGGGCCTTGTAACAACTTTAGTAGGGTATTGCGCCCTTGGCATATTCTTGGCTCTACTCCATGGTCTTGCATCAGTATTCAAACTAGCTAGAGCTCGACATTTACTTGCTCTGTCCTGTCTTGTAGTCAAGGTAAGGTGATTGTAAAAAATCTTAATACATTTGTGTTCTGTGATCAATTGAACTTATGGCTTGGAACAAGGTTGCTGATTTAAAATTCTATTCTTAGGTATCCCTGCTATCTGTGGTGGAAATTGGAGTATTACCACTGGCTTGTGGGTGGTGGCTTGATGTTTGTTCTTTAGCACTTTTTGATGCTGCTCTAAGAGACAGAGAGCTTGGATTCCGCCTTGCTCCTGGAACTTCTCTGTTTCTCCATTGGCTTTTTGGAATGATGTAAGTTTTTCAGACTGATCAAACATAAACTTATTTCATTCACGTAAATTAATGCCACTATATTAAAAGACTAAAGTTGTAATTAAGGGGAAAAAGTGTATGAATGCTTATAAAAATACAACTTGCATAAATTATTTGCATATGGGCAGGAATGAATACTGTTAATGTGATATTCAAATGCCAATAGTACAATGCATATGAAAAATGGTTGGAGAAGTGACAAAGAAAGAAGTGGTCAAATTTTTCCCCTGACAAATTGTTAAGAAGAGGATACAAACTCCTATAGTTTTCGAGGTGCATTAGCAGAAATTGAAGCATTATTAATAATTTGTTTAAAGTACTTTGTCCTTATTTAGGCAGTAGAATTTCAATCTCCTGTGTATCCATTAAAACAAATCGCAGAAAACAGTAGAGTAGTATGTTGAAAACAGACTGATGTATGTCACATGATGTGGTTGCTGTAGTGCACAGACTTTCCTTATAGAGCTGCAATGGCTAATAACTACTAAGGTACAAAGTCAAGCTAATTTACCAATTGAAAGGGTTCATTCATTAATATTTCAATCGTAAACTTATTTGCCTGTAGTCCTCCATTCTTCTCTGCCTAATGCTAATTATATAGCTTTTCCATCAGGCATTCTGAATTCCATGACTTGGGTATTTGACCCTGGGCCTACCATGTTGAAACTAAGCTTCTGTGTTCCCTTCTGTTATGCTCCTAATTAGTCCATTGCCTATCAAAGCGTGATTACTCTATACATATGGTTTCTCTTTTTACTCTGTATATTGTTCTATACATACTCACTTCTTTCTCTTCTTCTACTCTTATTCATTCAACATCTTCTACTCTGTTTCATAATTGATCTGTCTATTTCATCTTCGGCGCTCACCTCCAAAACCATTATTTGAAGGAATAATTGTTTCGCCTGCTTTTCTATTAGGCCTCATCCCTTATTGCAGTGCTTTACTTCACTTGGAAGTTTTCATTCACTGATCCCTTTTTTGTAATGCTGTCATCTTGGAGCACAACAGTTCCCCAAACAATGGCTAGATTAAAACTTTTATTGTAACTATTTTGAGAGTTATAAATAAAAGAGCCTTAATATTCCCAAGTAACTCATAAGTCCTATAATCAAGCTACCTCATCAAAAAAAGCATCATCTCTGAAGGATATAAATAGTCTTTCAGCTACCACCAGTTATTGAGTTGGTTCACCAAAAATATAACCATAACCTTTGCCTGATAAATCTTGGTCAAATCTTCATGGAAACTTTTCATGATTTTTTAACCATAACTGAAAAACCATTATAGTATAGAATTATTTCCTTGAACATAAGCTTTTCAACTTAGTAACAGGCTATGTTTCTAAAGACATATAAAACTTGAACTAAATATGTTCTAATGTACACTTTTCCATGTTATTTCAGTTCTTCAGTTACTTCAGCCTTGTTTCCCATGTAAATAAATTTCAATTATTTTTTTAGTAAATTAAAAAGATAGCCATCTATTATTTTTGTTATCATTATATCCAATCCTACATTTCATTTTTTTTGTTATGTTAATTTTCTATTACCACTTGATTTTTTGGATGAGCAACCCACATAGCGGTCACCATAACATGCCTGTTGACTGTCCCTGTTGATGACCATGACAGAGATTAAAACTTTTCAAGACTAAAGGAAACTAATGGAAACTATTTACATCTCTATTGAGTTAAGAAAGATTCTCAGGAAGAGAAATTAAAACACTGCACTTCCACATAAAACTTGTATTTTATGTGGAAGTGCAGTGTTTAAATTTCTCTTCCTGAGATGAAGAAATTCCACAAATTTCACCCTGAAATCGTTTCCTTCTTTTTTTAAGAAAGATTGTTTTATTTACTACACCTCTCCCCTCCTGCCCTTTCCAACAATGATAGCAAAGGTATAGGTCTCCAAATGAGAGACCAATAGGGAAAGAATGAAAATTAAATTAAAAAATTAAAATAAATTGGCTTAACAGGTTTGGTTATCTCCAGATGTGTAAAAAAAATACAGCAATGGGAAAAGGTAGCCAGAGCATATACTTAAAATCATTATAGAATTTTTATCATCACATTATATATAAAATGATTCCATATGGATCTCCTTAATAAAACTTGTATTTTTCATTTTTCCATGTAGGTATGTTTATTATTTTGCCTCATTTGTGCTTCTATTACGGGAAGTTCTCAGACCTGGAGTGTTGTGGTTTTTGAAAAACCTCAATGATCCAGATTTCAGCCCAATCCGTGAAATGATTCACTTGCCATTGATTCGTCATGCACGCCGGTAATTATATACTTACATTAACCTTAGTTTATGTTTGTTGGAAATTTCCTGAAATCTGACTTCATGCTAATAAAAAGTGTTCTTAGTAACAGAAATATGTTTGTAAATTTATATATTTGTATTTTATTTCATTTTTAATCCTTATTATGGTGATTATACAAACTAAATATGAAGCAAGAATTGTTACAATTCTAATTTTAATTCATTTTTGTGCCATGTGTAATTGACTTTATCATATATTTTGCTATCATTAGTTATCATGTTTTTCTTTTTCACACAGTGATATACCCTGAATTTGCACAAAAATTGTCGTTGGTTTTAGAATAACTTATTAAATTTATTTGCAAGTTATGGTTATCATGAGGTACATAATCATGGCAATAGCCTTATTATATCATTTTATGTTTTTCCTGTTGTCTCTAGCTCATATATCAGCATTAATTTTGTTATTTATTGTAATAATGATTGTTTAATGAATATTCTTTTTGAATCCTAGGCTTATTGCATCCGCGGTGATTTTTGGTACAGTTGTCCTCCTGATGTTATGGCTGCCTGTACAACTCCTGCGGACCTTATTCCCCTCATTCCTCCCTTATACGGTATCCATCAGTGCTACTGATCATCCTGGATCCCATCCAGGAAATGGAGAGCTTTCCTTAGAACTTCTCCTTCTTCAGGTCAGCATTATAAAAGTTAGTTCTTTTGAAATTCCAAATAGTATTATAAGTAGTAATTTTAACAGCACTTTATAATCCACTGACTCTTTGTCTAATTCAGGTGGTTCTCCCAGCGATACTTGAACAGTCTCATGCACGGGTTTGGTTAAAGAGTATAGTGAGGGGGTGGTGTCTGGGTGCATCTTGGCTATTAGGTCTGCACTCATACCTTCTGGGTGATCCCAAAGATGGCCCAGAGGCAACCCCTGCAGCACCCCAACAAGAAGAAATGCCTGAGGCAGGGAATGAAGCCCAGGCCAATGAAGAAAGGGACGTTGGTGAGGAAGAAGTAGCTGCTAATGGAGCTGAAATTGAGGCTGGAGAAGAACCAGTCATTCCACCAGTACAGCCTCAACCATTTGGTCTTGGTCTTGGGGTTGCACATCAGGTAAGTCGAGAATGCTTAATCTGGGTTAAGGTTAAAATACATTGCAAGGTAACTTTGGGGCTATCCATATTCAGTTAAATCTCATTATTTAAAAATTTGTGGATAAGAGCAGTCCCTGACCAAAAACATGGGACTTTGCATGCTTTTTAGTACCGATAAATCAAAATTGATCTATGAATTTTGAAGCCATGATCTGGCTAAGATAGTTATTTTCAAAATCTTTCCCTTAAACATATCATATGCATGTTGCAAAGTTTCTTGTACATGTGCATTAAAGGCATCTCAATCCTGTTCTCCATTTATTAGAAAAAATCTCCACAGGCCAAAAATAGGCATTTGTTTGTCCATAGGGTCCTCCTTTGGGCGAGGGCTACACAAGCAGCTTTACATTTCTTTTGGGCATCATCCTAGATAATCTAAATCTACACGATACCGCGCCGCCTCTAGAGCATGTGGCGGGGAGGGGGGGGTGGTGTTACTAGCCATTCCGGCTATCTTTTTAGGTTGTCTGGTAATAAATGTACCCAGACACATGAGAGACCTCTATAAATTTTCCTACGCCAAATAGGTTCAAACACAAGTGTTTTCTAGCCACAGGGCATATTTTAATCTGTTGTGCAATTTGTTTTTCTTACTTTTTAAATTTAAGGGACACCATAGTGTTCATCTACAACTAAGTTGCAAAAAATGAAGAAATTGTTTGGGTAAAAAAGTGGAGGATATTTTACGAAAGTAGGAGATATGCCTTGAAACTTGAATTTTGTGTGTCAGCCCGAGAATACATACAATGTAACTGAAAAAGTAATTATGTAAATTATAAGTGATATCAATTGCCAATTAAGGTCAATTAGGGAGAAACAAAGGTGTGTTGAGGGATGAAAGAAAAGGGTGAAAAATGGAATGGTAACTCAACAGTGTCTGGCCTCCCATTGAGGAATCAGCTGATAATGGTTGCCTTGAGGTTCAGTGTATTGTTTTAGGACTTGCACTTGTGTTGCAGCAGCATTAGGTAATTATCACCAGAGTGTGGAGGTAATATATAGGAAGATGAGAGTGGGGTGATGGATTGTTATGAGGGATAAAAATGCCAAAAGGAAGAGGATCAAAGAGAGGGAGAAGAGTGAGTAGAAGGAAGTCACCCTTCCTCTTCTTCGAGGAAACTTCTACCATTCATCTTTTATTCCACTCCTTTGTTTCTTCCTATTTTACCTTTGATGGCCATTGATAATGCATATAAATGAAATTATTCCATTTTCCATAATGTATGCAAGTTCCTATTCAGAATAAGAAATAGCTTTCAAAAGTTGTCATCAATTAAAAATGAAAACAACTCAGCCAGCTGAGTGTTAATCCCTGATTTCCAACCTAAAACATTGAGTCCTACTACAGGTGTAGAGCTGAAAAAAATTTTTTGATTTTGTCTGGTTGGATTAAAATAAGTATACTAATCAATATATTTTAATGTTAACACATGATACAATGAAACTGCCACTGTTACATTAAAAATCAGCTACTGTATCAAATTATTTATTGTAGAATGATAGAAATTCATAATCACTGCTGCTAAAATCATCCACATAGTTATTTTCTCTGGAGGTTTCACTTTCCTCATACACATTGTCATCTTCACTTCCATCTAGTGCATTGCTAATTCCACATTATTTTAAATACTTACTATGATAATCTCACTTTTAATTTGTTGCCAGGACTTTTTCACCCACTCGCAAACACTCTAAATCAACGGCTGTTTCATTCTTCCTGTCTATGTAATGTCATGAGTTGGTGACTCAGTCCTCTTTATCCACTCTTCATGCATTAATTCCTTGAACAGTTTATTGACTGAAACATCCACTGACAAGTTAATTCACAAAGAATTACAGCAAGATGTGTCTTAAGTTCAGTGGAAAAGCTTTTTCCTGACACTGTGTGCCATTAACTGATCGCACACATTTAAAGACAGTGTTTGGTCAGATATCTACTTTGGGAGAAGAGATCCCATGGTTTGAGTTTTTAAGGTGTTACACAAAACTAACTAGTCCAGTTTTGTAATCCTTCCATTGAATTTTGGTTAATATAAACATTTTTTATTCATAATTCACTAAAAAATCTCTGCCTTGCCAATCAGGGAAATATTTATACAAACTTTCAGTAATGTATATTAAGTTGTCACCATGAGAGGAAAATTAAATGGAACCAGATGCACAATGAGTTATCATCTCTTTACTCATCTGTTACCAATGCCTTGTGGGTTTAAAATTTGGAAGGGGGAGGAGAGGGGTTACTATGCTGGTTGTTTATAGGAACGACTTGTTTCAAAGGGAATTGGTGCACAGCAGTGACTGCTTCTCTGTTTTTTTAGTGATAAAACAAAATATTTCAGGAGTGCTTTTTTCAGTTGCGAGTAGTAGGAGTATTATGTAGAAGAAAAATTTTTGGATTTATTAAAACAATTAAATCATTGAAGCTTGTTGAAGAATGAACACCAATAAAACCGAAATTGGCACGCAATATGGCCTTTCATTGCCAGCTTTGTTCAACATTTTAAAGGACACTGACAAATTAGGACTGTCTTCACATTAAAAAAAATACATTAGGAAGTAGCAATAAATGGCGACCGGCTGAGAATACAACATTGGGATCAGTGCTATTTGAATGGTTCAGTCAGCAATAAGTTGAGGTGTCAACCAGTGTAACCATAATCAAAGCAATCAATAGCTAGTCCAAAGAATGTAAATAGAATATTTTTAAGGTACTAATGGCTGGTTAATTAGTTTTAAATTTTAGGGATTTTGCTGCATAATATCAGCAGTGAATCAGCTTGTGTTAGTTCAGGAGCAGTGGAAGATTATTTCAATTCTAAATTCAAACAAAGATACAAGGCAAATGTAATTTACCCTTATGGAGGAAATTTTTTGCAAAATGTTTTGGATTTGGCGAACGTTTTTTTGTTGAGCTATTTTATATGCCACAAAATGAAAGAATCTATGTGGCATTTTGATAGCTAGGCTGGTAGAGAATCGAGAAGGGACTATGTTGTTAAGTGTTTGAGTTGAAGGCCAAAGGGGAAGGAAGATTGCCTAGCAACAGGGTATCCTTTTCTATTAATTCTCACCTTCCTTCTCTCACACCCTTAGGAAGGTCCCCTTTGACCTTCACTTTGGTCACAAGCAGTACCATCCTTAGACTGCAACTCTCTCTACCCTCCCTTCTTGATGTATCTTCAACCATGTGATGCCCAGTGCAATTAAAAATCACGACAGTAAACCATAAATCTCTTGTGATATCTAATCATTGATTTTTAAATAGATAGTGTCAAAGATTACTTATGGTGCGTGAAATACATTGGTTACTATTCTGTGGGTCTTTGTAAGGAAATTATATTATATTTTGATCAAACTTATGATATTCCATGCACTAACTTATGTATGGGTTGTTTCAGATGCCCCATGTTTGAAAATTTTCTCAGCCTCGACTGTGACGTCCGGAGCAATTTTTGACATGCATTAATTTCGACTTATGTAGCTAGTGTCCCCAAGTTATGCATTAATTATGTAACTCAGGGACTGACTATATGTTTGTGATTTCTGTAACTTTTTGCGAAGTACGGTCAAGGGAATATATATATATGTATATAGCTATTTCTCTATTACTGACAACTGACTCAAAATGTTATTCTCAGTGCTATTATTTTTATTAGAGAGAACCATTCTGTTGCTAAATATGCATCACGTGATCATGTAACTAGTACTAATGTTTTATAAAACAGTTCAAATGTACATACATTACATAATAAGGAATACTTCAGCATAAGGAATAAGATAAAATTTAAAGATATTATTCTCTTTCTTACAATTTAATAATTTTTATGTGTTAACAGTGCTACGTCTGACATTGGAAAGAATGGATAATAAGTATTTTTTTCTGGCAAATCAGCCTGTGCCTTTTCAGATATGGGTATACCCATATGCCCTCGGCCCATAAGATGCAGGTCGATTTTAGAGCACATTTTGGAGTAAAAAAGTGGGCCGGGAAATATGTTACTTGATACTATTGGTTTGACGGATTTCTCTAATTTTATCATTATTGTCTAGCTTGCTGATGTAGTATGGGGGTTTCGATTGCTTCCTCTGTGTCGTAAGTAAAATCACATGAATGGTATCCTTAAGGCATTTATGTTAAATCAATAGTTATTTCACGGTGTAAACCTAGGTTTCTGTCACATTTTTGTATCTACAGGCACTTCTGCAAAGGGAGGGACCACCAAACGTGGGCATACAAGTATATGTTCGTCCTGCCTTCTTTCCACTTCGCTTGGCAGCATTACTGTTGCTGCTTTGTGTTAGTCTGGTGTTTGCCAGTGTAGTTGCTCTCACATTGCCTGTTTGGCTTGGACGTAAGGCTACAGCACTGTGGCTTCTCCCCCCTGCCACTGCAACCACATTACCCACCAATGGACCTGGAAAGGTATAGTATATGTTTTTCCTTATTTGTATTGGCTAATTTACTTTTTTGAGCATAAACTGAATTTTTCTGTGACCACATATTTCGAAAATTTTTAATGTCTCTGAAAATGATTAAGTCTAAATGTGGTGTATTTCTTGCTGAGTATGTAGATTAAATATGTACAAGAGTGATATTTTTTATTTTTAATATTTCACAATGAAAGTTATTGAGTCTAATGATATATTTTTTGATAAAACAGACTCTTCATAGATAGATTACACTTGGTAATATGTTGACTAAAATATTCTTCCCTAAAATTCATCAGAATTGAATAGCACATTGATATTGCTTGAATTCGAATGCCCTCAGCTCAGCTTAAGAATTTAAGCAACATTATTGATTAGTGGTCATGTTTTTGATGATACTTTTGAATATGTAAAGTCTAAATAAAATATAATTTCTTTATTTTAACGATATTACTATGCAGATTAATCTAATTTATTCATTCATGTTGTAATATTGTTAAACTAGGGATAAAATATATGATTTAGATGTGATATACAAGGTCGATTCATTTTTTTCAAGGTTCATGAACTCTACACTGCTGCTTGTGGCTTATATGTGTGCTGGGCTGTAGCACGGGCTGGTGGTCTTCTAGCAGGTCTGGCTCTGGCTCAGGGTCGTATAGCCATTTTGCCTAGGATACGCACCTGCCTTTTTATTGCTGCTCGTTCAGCAGTGGCTTGCATCTTGTTGCTAGGTATGAGTAAATTTTAGTATAGCTTGAAAATCTTGTTTCATTTTTGAAGTAGGTATGGAAAATCCAGCATTCATAGTTTATTCTCCACTGAAAATAATTCTTGATTCCAAAAAATTGACCTTATAAAGTGGTTAATATATATCCCAATAATCAAAATGCATGAAGTCAGTCCAAGAAGGAATTGAACAACATAGGTAGTGTGCCAGCAAGCTAACAAGCTTGCTATTGTTTGAACTGCAATTCTGAAATAAAATTGTTATTCTTACAGTTGATGAGAAGTTGTCATCGTGGCAAAAAAATGTACCAGAGTCACTCACATTTGAAGGTGATACTGATTGCTTTATGTTGACCACAAGGACATTGTTCATTGTATGTTTGCTTCTTATGATCAGACAGTTGTTTAAGTTTCACATGGAGGGTAAGAAGCATTATAGAAGAAGGTATATACTGTGCATAAAGGGGCACACAGTGTAAGCAAACAAGACATGTATCCATGCTATTGGGAATGCACTTGTTCACATGTCATCCCTTATCCATTAATTTTCCTCTGATGAATGTTGTACCTGTAACAACAAACCCTCCAAATTTGGCCCTTGCAGATCTTTTCTTTTTCCTACTGTTCAATTCCTTTCAAGAGGTCAACAATTTCAGTTGATGAGAGGAGATAAAAAAACTCATTATGGAACCTTCATTCCAGTCTGCAGAATGTGTTCCAAGACCCATTTCATGAATAGAAATATTATTTACAGTGGTATATCCAAAGTGGAGGAGATTATTATGAAGAAGACAAGTCTGATTAGTCTGTAAATAAGTGATAAACAAAAACAAGTTCAGTTACTCTTTGAAGAGACTGTGTTTTTTGGTAAAAGTAGGTAAAAATTAAAAGCATAAATTTTATCAATGAAAATTAAAACATAGTTAATCCCAAAGAAAAACTTTTGTGGACAGCATCTGACTTTCTCCATGCATAAAAAAACCACAGTAATCAACCCAAAGGTTGGTTTGGTAGGTGAGGGTAGAGCT
>LYUA01002089.1:186204-209197 GCA_002093875.1 Calopteryx splendens | reverse complement strand
ACCCTACCCTGATGTGTGAATTTCACACGCCATTGGGCTTAGTACTGGGTGACCTCACCCACCAAACTGACCTTTGGGTTGATTACTGTAATGGTGACAGGAAAACATTATAATTATTTTATATTTTTCTAATTCTAATTTATTTTTCCATTGGCAAAGTGCTGTCTTAACTGCTGAGGTGGAAGTCGACCCAAAGAGTTTAGACTAACATAAAAAAATGTATTTTGAAGAAGTGTGTAACATTGAAATGGGAGATTGAACCAAAAAAAGAATTAACCTCTCAGAGTATTCCATTTTTCTATCCTAATTGAATTATTCCGCACTGTATGGTGATCCATTACAATATCAGGTAGCTATAATGGATTGGCTTACTTCAACTTCTTGCAGAATCTCACCCAGGTTTGGGTGATTACAATAACTGTAGTACGAAAATTAAATAATGTTTATATAAGATACCCATATATACTGATACTCTTCAGCATTTCACACTCAACCTTAATAAAAATATGATTTAGAACACATTCTAGGTGATCCATGAAATCCTGGAAAGCTTCAGCGAAAATCTTAAAAAATTAGTTTGTTCCAAATATTTTTTGCTGGGATCGAATTATATTTAGATAGATGCAGTAGTAACGTTACTTGGTGAATCTTCAACAGCTTACATTAAAACAAATAGTTTCATTAAATTTCTGTCTACCTAGTGTTTCAATATGTCACTGAGGTATATAGTTGCTACAGTGTCATTTGCGTTATGTCCTCCAATGACCATAAAAATTATGACTAGTGTGTAACATCTCCTTTGTTTATTTGTTTTAATATTTTATGATGTTTTTAAGTTACCATCTAGAGCCATTTTCATTCAAAATTTATGCTACAGTCATTTTAAAGGCATTGTGTCACCTATTGACAATAAGGAATTTAATAGTTCCACCACATCAGCTCTAATACCATATGGTATATTCGTAAGGAATTTGGTGAATGCTTAATTCTACACTATATATTTTTCTTTTAAGATTGGGTATAAATTGATAATAACAATGTTTACTGTTCATTAATGGGATAATATTATTATGATTCTAAAATCTGCTAAAAACCAAGTTATGATTAAACCCTGATTGTAAATTTTCAGATACTGAAATGAAAATTTTATGAAAATCTGGCGTCCCCAGAAAAACCAAGGTTGTGCAATAACTGAGATTAGAAAAATTTAAAAATTTTGACTGAAAAATTGTGGGTTGACCTGTACATGAGTATATCTGGTAATTAGAAATCTTGGACTATATTTTGTTTATACATATGATACCCTAAGGTCAAAAATGGATGGTATATGGTGTGAATATTTCCTGCTGGGATGGCACTATGGTGATGGGTAGTAAACACCCAAGAGCAGTGACCTATAAATTTCCAAAAATCTCATCTTACTCCCTTCAAGCTCTACCCTCCTCTCCTGAATCCACATCTTGACAGATGTGAACAATAATCATAGGGGGATGGAAAGAAGGCAAATATTTGTGTGGATGTGGGGAGAATGTAAAAGACTGGAAGCTTTTCATTCAGACAAATCTAATGAGTATGCAGCATAGAGGATAGTTGCTGTACTGAAGGAAGTATAGTCTTTATTTAATTTTGACAGTTTTTTCTTCCATTAGGCGGGGCAATCCTTTAGCATAGGATTCCTAACCTATCCTGTTAATCTTTCCCTTTTGCTGCCAACATTACAGATACTGATATCTTGACTTATATTCAGTAATGACAACAAAGATATCTTGACTTATATTCAGTGAGATTGAAATCTGAATTTTTGGGTTAAAAATAACTTTCATGGTAAATCCATAAGGTTATGGTCCAAATTTAAGAATTTTAATTGTTGCTAAAATAATATTCTATTAGGACAATCATTGATTGGAAGCCTGCTTATATTTAGTCAGGATCACATTGAAATTCTATGTATATAACAGGGTGTCTCAGGGTGTATAAAAATTGAGAAAAGCAACTTGCTTAACATATTAAATATGCTCTTTGGTTAGAAAACTCTTCTGTTTGATGTAATTTGACATATGAGTTCTCTCGTAAGACTTATACTATTCAGTGAGATTGAAATCTGAATTTTTGGGTTAAAAATAACTGTTTCATGGTAAATCCATAAGGTTATGGTCCATAGGGTTGAAAATGTCAACTATCGTGACATTTATATAACAGTTACGACAGAAATAACCAATGAAAGCAGAAGTCCCAAGTGCTGTAGCAGGGCTGCAACAGTGTGAACAGTGGCTGCCAGGTTGTTAAAGGGCTGGGGAGGATGCAGGCTGTTCCACAGGAGGGTGGATATTTAAAACATAGCAAATAAAGCTAGTGGAAACAACACTGAAATGGTATATATTTTAAACCAGGGGTTGGTACCTAGAGCAAGAAAACTAGGGACCAGTGTGTAGGGTATTAATCCTAGGTATTTCTCTGTACTCAGGTACAATAGAAACCCTTGCTATTTCTTGACATGAAAAATGTATTGAGGAATGGTACATAGGGCAAGAAAACCAGCACCTGTGATACAAATCTAGTTGATGGTACATATGACAAAAAAAACCAGGTACTGGTACCAACCCCTGTTTTAAACACAGAACAGCCTTGGAGAAAATCACCCTGTCTGCCTAGTGACATAGCATACTGATTGAAGCATGTGGATTAGGCTTGAGTGAGAGGTTCTTGCCAAGGGCCATATAGTTTCTGTCCTCTCTCCTTAGCGGTTTTATCACAGACAGAACTAAACGTCCCATTCTTCCTCTCTTAAGTTTTTTTCCTTCCCCTTCAGCTGCAAGCACCTCTAAAAACCATGAATTGAAATTCTTCCACGTAAAGTTTGCTTCGGCTGGTGCTGAATGAGGTGCAAAAAGTCCCATTCGTATTTTAATCTTTATTAAATAATCATTCAGTGAAATGTGCGAGTGATTGTGGTTTTGGCCTTGTGAACAACTTCCCATTATTTCAGGTGATCAATGAGTGAAATATGTTTTGCAAAATCATTAAATGAACATTTACTTTTATAAATAAATAAATGAAAAGTTATTTCAGTCAAATGCAAGCTGGAATTAGTTTGTATATAATCAAACAATCTGGAAATTATTATCTTTAACCATGCTCATTGAAAGCACCCACCAATGGACATAATTTGCTTCAGAAGTACCGAAATAGAGGCATAGAGGCTCTTTTCTGAATCCCTCTTTTGTCATCTATTGCTACTGTCTTGAAATAGTATGCACTATATTTGAGTTGATTTAACATTACAATTTTTGAGCTGCTTATTTTATTTTATTTTTTTTTAATTTTCACTTTGTCTTTGCAGGAGTATTCCCGCTTATGTTTGGACTTTTACTGGAAGTTGTTGTAGTTGTTCCACTAAGAGTTCCACTTAACCAAACTCCACTCCTGTTTGTGTGGCAGGATTGGGCTCTAGGTGTTCTGTACACCAAAATTGCAGTGGCCCTGGTTATGATTCTAGGAGCACCTGATTGGTGGCTTCGAAGAGCTCTTGAAAGAGCATACAGGGATGGTATCCATGACCTCTCCTTGTCATTCATTGTCTTAGAACTAGCTGCTCCTTTACTGATGGCATTAGGACTGGCTTTGGCTGTACCTTATGCAATTGCCCATGGGTAAGTCTTGTGTCAATCTATCTTTAATTAGGCATTCTTGCTGAAGCTATACAAAATATGTGCTTGTATAAAGATTTTCTATTCTTGATTTACATAATGAAGTAATTTCAGTCACCACTATGCTTTTTTCTGTTTTGTTTCTTTTTTTATGTTTGTGAGGTCTTAAAATATTTTATTCCATGCCTATTTTTGTGTTTCCTGCCTTTGAGGGTGAATATGATTGGGCATTATATCAATTGTGGTGGAAACAGGGGAATAGTAATTTAAATAAAAAATGACTCAAACTTAAGTTCCATATAATTATAACTTCATCACCATTTTACTAAATGGTGCAAAGATAATTTTCTCCATCTAAATGCTCATAAATCTAGCTATTTTTATTTTCTCTCAAAAAGTTGATGAAAGTTTATTGGTAAAAATTGAAACTGCGGGAAATGCCATTAAAGTTGCCGTCATGGCAATTCTCAAAATTTCTTTGGAAAGGTCAAACAGCCAAGTGTTCAAATGTTGAATTAACCTCGTGAACCGTAACCTATGCACAGAACAACGATTACTTCGTGACATTCTATGTACAGTAATTCGTAGGAGTATTTTGTTTAATTAATGATCTTAGAAATTCACTGTGTAAGAGGATGTCTGGGTAGCTTAATTGGCTAAAGCAATCAGCCATGAATCGAGGAGTCCAGGTTTGAGTCTCAGTTCAGGTGAATGATTTTTACATTGTGAATTTTTCGCATTTGGTAAAACTTTATAAAACATCAATAGAACAGGTCACCTCAACTAAATTTCTTGGTATAACACTCAATGCTAACCTTTTATGGGAGCTCCACATTGATTCACTCATGAAAAAGCTTAACTCCGCATGCTATCTTCTCCAACATATACGTCATTAAGTGAGTTTATAGGTCCTCTTAACCCTACTATGGGGTGTTTTATTCTCATGTTCCTCAACATTATATTCTGGGTACATCCCCACACTATAAAAATATTCAAAATACATAAACGAGTAATTAAACTCATTGATTGCAAATCATATTGTGCTCCCTCCAGCCCTATCTTCAAATCGCAGAAGACTCTTCCTTTCCCCATTGTATAGATTCTGTCCATTGCAACATTTATAAGGAAGAATCTGAAACAGTTTTCATTTAACTTAGACTTTCACCAACATAACACTAGAAGTTTATTAGAAATATTCATCAAGAATGTGTAAGAATGAGAACCGCAAAATTGAGTCCTAGGGAGATGGGCATTAGAATTTATAATAATCTGCCTGTGAAAATAAAATGTATAAAGTCAGATAGGTTTAACAGATTTTCCTTGTGACAAGCTATATTATTCTGTAGGTGATTATTTTTATGTGATAAAATTTGATCCCATTATATTTCTTGTGTACCTGTACCTTGCATGGCCATTTGTTTGCTGTTTTTCTTTATTTTTGAAGATTGATTCTACTGAAATTTCTTATATCAATTACTATCATATGATATCTAGATGAATAAAATTATTATTATTTATACTGTCAACAATGAGGAGTACATAGTTCCAGAAACTCATAAGTATGCTTTGTATAAACTGAGATTGAAGAGATTTATAAATGATTTCCTATGTCTTAGTTTACAAGTGATTCCTCTAATTTTAATGTTTGAGCATATTAAATATTTATTTCAATTTTGCAGGTTGGCTCCACTGCTCGTGAGTTCACTGTACAAACGCATTCTGATAGCTAGAAGCATATATCCTTCTTTGCTGCTACTTGTTGCCGTCATACTCATGGTTACCTTCCAAGTAAAGCAATTCCGGCGTCTTTATGCTCATATCCGTGATGACAAATATCTGGTGGGAAGGAGGCTCGTTAATTACAACCATCAACGAAGGAAGCCAAGTGCAAGTACATCTAGTGGAGCCACTGTGGTAGCATCACCAGGACAGTGAGCAATTGAGGACATGAAACTACAGTCGTCATTGAAGATGTTCTTTTAGGGAATTGGTGGTTAAAACTTATTTTTTCCATCATCTCCACATCTGACATTTTTTTTCTGCCTGTGCAGCAGATTAAATATCAATGTATTGGTATGAAATTCCCAAACATTTTTGTGATGCTACCTATTAAGACATATTTCCTCCAGTTTCTGCCTCCCTTCCCTTCCTTCCCCTACTTGTCCTGTTCTTGTATCAAGAATAAATTCAGTGGATATGTTTGTGATTTGTGATCAAGGTGCCACATAATTGCTTTTCATTTTGACTTCAAGTCTGTGTGGCTCTTAGGCTGATGGCCTCATATCACACCTCATCCATAGTTGTGCAGGGTGAGTTAAGCTATGAGTCATTTCATCATGCTATCTTTCTTATTCCCATCCAAAGCCTTGACCATTTTAATCTGTAAGAATGAATGTACATATGTGAGTGATTTGTGTATGGAGGTTTGCTGTCTCATTTCACTATCATTAAATATGTGGATGTAATGTGACTGGCACCTAAGATGTATTTAACAGTTGTGTGAAGTATGTGGTTTTATCTTATGAATGCGTCTCATTGAGATTAACCTACCCTTTCACTTTCGTCAACGTACAATTCCGTCTGAAGCTAAGTTACTTAGGATTACTTTTTGTTTACAATACATTTATGCTGAGTTATGTTTTTCTTATAATTTTTATGTTGAAGTGCAGAATGTAGAAATTCATTCTAAATTTAAATATTTTTTCTCCTTTTGTCAACTCATGTAGATACCATTAAGAATACTCACTTCAGAAATTAAGCTAATCAAATTGTGCTTTCAATCAACCAATGAAGTCTATTCATTACAAATTTTTCTGTAATTTTTAGATTTGTTTAGTGCTATTCCATTTGAGTGAAACATCTGTGTTTTTATTAAGTAATTCTTGAGTCAACCTTTTTATGTTTATTTGATGTAAATTTTTTTAAATATCAGGAATCATTTTCTCTCAGCTTAAAAAAAATTAATTTGTCAGGGGCCACAAATTATAAAAATAAAGGTTAACTTATATTCCCTCATTTTTGTGTTATATATGCATTTAAACCTATTTGAGACACTATCTTTGAAAGCTATATGAAATACCTACATCCAGGTTGATTTTTTCCCTAAGTCACAAAAACGATAACAAACGTTTTTGCTACGCATCCTTATGTGGGGGCATGAAAGAATACTTCCTGGCAAACATGCCTTTCATTTAACAGCTTAGTTGACTTCCTTGGGGAAGAATTATTATACATATTATGAGATTGTAATAGACATTTTCTAATGCAAAATGTTATTAGGTATTAAGACCCCAAGAAAAATAATTATTGAAAATGTTATCACGAACTCACCCTAGATGCTAACCCATACTGAAAAAAACTACATTCATTTAAAATGCCTTTTTGCAACTACATATATATTCTGATGAATATTAAACATTCTTCTTTAGTATCCTAGCTAGTACCCTTATTATAATTGTAGACATTTTAATGAGAGTTCCAATTCTTTGATTAAATTATAATTTCCTTTTAAAATGCTTCATGTTGTTATGGAAGGTATATTGTTAAAATCTCTACACATTGATATAATTAACCTTGATGGTGCTTGCCCTGTTTTTTTAACAGCATAGTAGATGCTCTGCTGTGCTTTTTTAAATAGTTTTACACTAACTCATGGGATTATTGCAATATAATTTTTTCAATTTCATTTTGAGCTGCTAATATACCTATCAGAAAAATTTAGGTACAAATGAATTTAAAGTTGATTCTTTTAATTAGTTTTTTTCCACAAATTATTATTTGGATGCATCACCATAAAAAAAAAATTCCCATGTGTCAAAACAAAAAATAGCTTTCAGCACACTACGATTCTCTATCATTTTAAGTCAGGCTTATTCTATTGTTAATGCATGGAATATACCCTCATTAAAGGTCCACCACATTAATGAAACTAAAGGTTTGTTTGAAAATCATAAGTATGCATTAGGGTGTCTGAAATTTCCATATAAGGGTTTGGGTAGTTTCCGAGGTTTAGTTAATAGCTGAATGTTCTACCCACTCTACCATGCCAGTGTTCTTTATGGTTGGCCCATTTTTGCTCTTGCTCCTTATGATGGGTAGCAGTATATGGCTTGTGAACTGGGCATGTGGCCTCCAGGATTTCATGTTGGTCATTCTGCTTATTTCTTCTGCTGATTTGATCAAGCACTAGAATAACCTTTTTGATCATGGTGGTTCCGATATATTTTCATCTGTGATTGACATAGCTTTATAATTGTTCCATTGCTTGGAAACATGATGCAAAAGCTTCCAACCATTCAGTAAATTGCATGCTCCAAGTGCTTTATGTTTACAGTTTGATCTCCGATCTGTAGTCTCAATAACAAAGCACCACAAACCTCTTGCTTCCCAGTATTGTTTATCAACATTGAACTGGTTGAGTATAGTTGCTCATCTAACCAGTTGGTTGTCCAGATGACACTAAGGTTTTCAGATTGCTCCTGAATTGTTCCATCTGGCTAGAAGATGGTTTCACTGGTGTTGTTGTCAGCATCTTCAGGTCTGCAGTCTAACTGCAATGCCAGTGAAACCTTTGTCCAGCCAGATGTGCACCCAAAAACCTTGGTGTCATCTGTACATACAGCACTGAAGCGTTTGCTACAGTTGGTTTTTTATTAGTTCGCTCGATAATTCATTTATTGCCCCAACCATTCATTCCATCAGATTGTTCTGTAGCATTTGCCGATGGGACTATCAAGCAATTCCAAACCCAAAATGAGTTCAACCCTGGTTAACTACACTCATCTACAAATGTCATTGCAGGGTGTTGGTTTGAACCGAGAGGGGTTTGATCCTGTTGGTTTCATTTTATTTTATGTGATGAAAGACAGATAATTAGTGAAGGAAATAAGTGTAATGAGAGTTGCTGAATGTGGGGTAGACCACCATTTGAAAGAGTGAATGATGCGTGGAAGTGTTTGAAAGGAATGATTTTAAATGCACAGATAGTGTATGTGGGGTAGTAGACAGGAGAATGATAGGTAAAGCCGGGTGGATTGAAAAAGTAAAAGTATCCGTGAGTGCAAAGCAAGAGGTATATGAATGAGGATGGTTACAGCTAAAGGCGAGGAAGTTCAGAAGATAATGTATGATATTTATAAGGAAAAAAATAATGAATGCAAAAATGTGGAAGAATGCGAATTACAGAAGTGGAAAGAATTCTGAATGATATGAAGGTCCAATGTATGCAATAAAGAATAAAAGTAGTCACATTGTAGGAGATGAATGCTGAATTAGAGAATGATGTAGACCTTATTTTGGGGATCTGTAGAGTGGTGTGGAGTTTGGGAATGAGTGAAATGTGTCAGATGGTGATACTAAATGCAGGGAGGTTGATATAGGTAAGTGAAAATGAGGTAATAATAGCAGTGAGAATTTTGAAGGATGAAAAAACTATGAATAAAAATGGTATATTTATCAAAATGTTTAAGTACTGGGACTAGTTACTTTTTACACCTCTATGTGACTTGTTTAACTTATGTTTGAAATCCTAGGTTGTACCAAATAATTGGAAGGATTTTATTGAATATTTTCAAAGGTACAATTGTAACTTTCATTAAAGGGGAGGGATGTAAGGTGGAATATATGAATTATAGAACAATGAAGTATTTTGACAATACCAGGGAAAGTACCTATTCAGTAACACATTGATTGAAAGGGTACATAAAGTAATATTAAAATCTGGGGAGTGCAGTATGGTTATATTCCTTCTAGGCGGAGTAAGAATCATTTGTTTACACTTCAGCAAGTACTTGATAAGGTAGGGTAAGCAAAGAAAAGTTGTGGTAGATTTTGAGACGAGTGAATGAGCTGTCATTGAATACTATATGAGTGGCTGTTATACTGATAGTTACTGGTTTGAAATAAAGCTTGGTGTAAAACGAGGATACTTAATGTCACCATGGCTGTTCAACTTGATGCATGTATAAGACAGGCGTAACGATTCAAGATGTAAATTCACCCATCATCATATATGGTGATGATGCAGTATTGCTGGCTGAGAACCCTGGATAGCTGTAGAGAGGCAACAAAGAGGTGGGGAAATGCATCTAAAACAGGATGTTTGATTAGAAGAATGGTAAAAATGATTGGATAGTGAGGGCAGATGACGAATATATTAAAAAGTTGATTTTGTATATGGAAATTGGCTCACTCCTTAAGAAAGATGATAGGATACACGGAGAGTTCAAAAGGCAAATGCCAGTAGTAATGTTGTTGGAAGTGTGTTGAGTATATTAAGAAATGTGTGTCTAAAGAAGCAAAAGTGACTGTGGGCTATTGTGGCAAAATTAAGAGAGGGTGAGGAAAGTGAGTTATGAAATAACATGGAATGGAACCACCACTAATACATGTACGTATATGAAAAAGTGCGCTATGCTGGTACAGTCATGTAGATGAGAGTCACAGCACCAAACAGATATATAAGAGTAAATGGAGTGAATGTTTTGAGAGGAAGGGGTACACTGAGAAAGACATGGGAAAATATACATGAAGATACTCTCAAGACAAGGAATATATTCTATATATAGAGTCTCAGGGACAGATGGGCACATGTATGCAACAATTCAAGAATGTGTTAAAGGCAAAAGAGGTAATACAGGGCTGTGAAATTTTATCTTTATACCTACTAAAAATAAAATTCGTTCAATGTTAACTTTGTGGTACTCGATTGACATATACCTACTATTAATCTTTATTTATACCTACTATTAATTACATTCCAACATTAAACTATGAAATATTTGTTCACAGAATGCAAATAGCATGGCTAACTATTTCATTATTGTAATTCATTTTTGAGCATATTAACTGTGTTTCAAGTCAACATTGATCTTTTAACTTCTATTCTGATATATTTAGGTACTTCTTATTAATTACATAGGAAACTACTTGTACCTAATATAACATATATTAGTTACGCTCTGAAAATTGGGTTGGTGTGTACAGAAATATCATGCTCAATGAGGGGTTTAGTTTCTTTCATAAGAAATTTTCTTTTCTCTTTGATTGCACATTTCCACCAGTCACTGTCTGTCTAAAACCTAAAAAGATAAGCATTGTATTTTCATCAGGCATTCTCAATCTGTTTAGTGGCATCAAAATCGTATACCTTCACAATTTGTGCCATGATAAACACCATTACAGCATATTTACTCCGATTTCAAGTGAATTAACAGAAATCTAACTGTGAAAGGAAATTTTATTTGCCATTAGATGGGGTCCACAATAGACACCATTAAGAAAAACATACATTTAACCAGAAAATGGTGTCAGGTAAACATAGGTTCAATATCTGTCTCAAAGCATTCCTGTGCGAAATAAAAGGCTTGATCAGTAAATCATTTATGCAAAATGCTTTTAAACTTTAGCATGCCTATATTTCCGGCTACCCCAGGCAACTTGTTAAACAGCTTATATCCCAAGTAGGTGAAAGACTTATGACATTTCACCAGTCTTTGAAAACTTACATCTATATTTGATCTATTTCTTGTACCATAATCAGGCCCATCAGATCTTGCAAGTAATTTGTTTAAGTTCTCTTTCAGATGTAACAACACTTGAAATGGGTATTCACTTTATATCATCATAATAACACTACTAACAGTGGTCGACAGTGATCTTTAGCAGCAGCACTTGTGACTGGTCTCATGGCCTTTGCCATGGTTTGGTGCTACAAAATACCATGCTATGGTATTTTGTAGCCCAAAAATACTTTTTACACCACTTGAGTTTCCCCACAGTTTAAGGGTACACAATATGTGAGAATGAAAATGTGCATAGTATGTATAATATAAATAAGTGTTGGTATATCTTAAGAAACAATACTCAATGATTTTCACATCACGAATGCTCCCTATAATACCAAGGCAGCATAGATTATAATTAATAGTGATGCAGGATAAAAGAAAAATAAGGTATTTACCTTTGGAATGATTCAAGTATACTTGAACTAGACTAGAACCAAAAATATAATTTTGGTTCTATTTATCTGGCGAATACTCTTTTAACATTTTTTTCTTGAAAAAGCTTTCCCATGCACTACTGGCAATGATGAAAATGCTATGTAGAATATTCAACCCATTCATGACTCCATTTTCCTTGTGAATCTGAGCTTTCCTTATTCATAGTCAAAGATGGCAATCAAAACTCTGCTGGCTTAAATGGGATCCCTAGCATGCTACTCAAAGAATTTGGGAATGCTGTTTGTGCCACCACTATTATTTCTTATTAATCACGCTATTATCCTTGCTGAATTTAAGATGAGTATCCAGAAATATTGAAAACGTCAAAGCTACTTGCTATCTTTAAAAATAAAGGTGATAAGAATCAACCTAATTAACTGTTACCCTAAAGACCCATTTCCCTTCTTTACCAATTCTCTTAAAATATTGTAATATGCTTTCGGATTGAATTCATGGAAAAGTATAACATTCTGCCTAAGACTATTTGAATACTGTAAATGGAAATCTACAGGTGGAGCACTATTTCTAATAATGATTTTGTTGAACAGCTTTAGGGTTATTCATTGATCTCACTCAATCCATAACTCATCACAATCTCAAAACCATGAGATCTTTCTCCCTAAATATGATTGGATAGGCATTTGAGGCAATAGATGTTTAAAATACAAAGTAGGTATATAATCACCAGCTAGTAGTCCACATCTTTTAGGATGGAAAATAATATCTCAAAGCCAAGACTGGTATGCCACATGGGTCAATTCTGGAATTTGTTCAGTTTTGTTCCTTATTTTCATTGCCGAATTTGTCGCCCAGTAATTGTAGGAAGTTCATTGTGTATGTAGATGATTTAAATATCCTAAGAGCACAAGTATGAAACATAGCACTTATTGGTCGGTGAAGTGAGGCAGTTTGAGAATGTTTTAATAGTGCATTAATGAAACTCTTCATGACAAGAAAACATTAACTGTTCTCAGTACCAATTACACATCACAAAAAATTGATGTTAACAGATCCGTTTCTCAACTTGAAGTATAAGTTACATTACTTGGGGTTCTTCCTAAAATGGTCTTTCTACATTAAATATTTTTGTAAGATGTTGAATTCTATTTTGTTGGCTGTCCTAAATCATATTAATAGTGTAATATGCTAAAAAAATGTCTATTTAGCCAATTTCTAATCATTTGTCCCTTATTGTATAGTCCTTTATTTTTATCCAGTAGTTAAATATTTAAAAAATACAGAATTAACTATTAGAGTAATAATTTAATAATAATAAGTAAATAATTTGTCAAAATATTTTAAAATTGGGTCTCCTTACAGTTCCATCCTTATCTATACAATGTTGAGGTTCATGTACAAGTAAACCACCATCAAGCCGACCTTCAGTTTGATTACTGTGGTGGTGGTTTACTCATATATAAACCTCAACATTGTACCTATACATATGGATGACACTGTAAGGAGACCCAGTATACGAGTAAACATCGCTTCCTTTGTGAAAATGAATTAATTACTGCTCAATGGAAATCAGTGATTAATATGTGGTACAACAGGAATTCGATATTTACTTTATGGGTCCAAAACTGATATACATTAAGTTACATAATTTACTTCTTTGAAGGGCAGCTATAATAATTTTAAAAAGGAGCCACATAAGCTCCTTACTAGGTTCTATCTAATTAATGTCCATGGACAAAGAATTCAGAATATCTGTCATTGAAACCAATTGTAACTGCATTTTTCTTTCATGCTGTGACGTTACATTTATCTGGGACAGAATAAATAATATTATAAAATGTGGACAAACTTTTCTCCACTATATTTAAAAGGCGCAAAAACATACAACTCGTATTTCACCGGAGATATAAATATATATATAGTACATAATAAGACTTATTTGTTTTCTCCTAATTAATTATATCACCAATGTTCACAAGATTCATACGATTCATACAAAATTTGTCCTTGGAATCAACCGCGTCGGCCCCGTAGATAGCCGATCCGCCATCACTTACCGTAGGCGCCGTAGGCCGTAGGCTAACGTTAAGTTAACGATGTTCATTTGTTGTGTGAATCAATTTTGTCGTCGAAGTCACCGAGGGCAATGCTAGAAATGTGTTTTTCTATCTAAAAATGCGTTATTTTGTTACTCGGATAAAGAGGCGGTTTTGCGCTCATAATGTTTAATCTTTATCGCCCATAATATCAATCTTAGGACATTACTAACGTGACATTTGTACGAGTGCGGCATCGTACGCCATCGTTCTTGTGGAATATTGTGAACAGACGCTAGTGCATCGGAAGAAATCTTTGAGCTACTTGAACTGGTTTACTCGTGTGAAGAGAACGCGGTAGTATGGGGCGCTCGGATAGGAGGTAGTTATAAATATTTTGAAGTTGCCAAAAGTGTCATTTGCCTTGTGATGTTTATGTTAATGTGTGGGCGTCCGGTAATGTTTGTTGAATTGGAGAAGATTTACCTGTGAGAATTTTTGGAAGTCCCTTACAGAAAAAATGTGAATAAAATATATTTTCTTAGACTTTGGTGTCAGACTCATTGTAATTACACAATTAAGGAAGTAATATCTTAGTAAATATTAGGATGTAGATTTTGATATGAGAAAGCGGGGTCCAGAACAGCAATGAGGATATTACCCATACATTTTATCCTTGAAAATAGGGTAGACCTTTACTAAGCCAGGTGTTTTATTTTCCCATTAAAATAAATTGGTATTGGCCCTGCAGGTAAACCATAGTGGACCAGTCGTACAAAATTTCCATTACTTATTGTTGACTGAGATTGAATGCACTGCTTAGCAAAAAGAAGAAGTATTTTTAATAAATATATTTTTTTAAACTGTATATGTGAATTATTTCATTTGACTATGATTCTCACAAGAGTCATGCATTTTTGAATAGCGGATACCCACTCATTAATGTTTTTAATTTACGTTTTACAATTATTTGTGAAGATTATTTTGTTTCCTATCCAAGAAGTCGCGTGGATGTTTGAACTGTAGTTCCTACGCCCTCATTAGCAGGAACATGAAATTATTTTTACCAAGCTTTGTGGTCGTACACTCACCAAAATTTCATCTTCGAATCCTTAACCAGTAACATCTTAATCCTTAACTTGTTTGTTTCTTCATAGCAAGTAATCCTATCACATAGTACTTAACAACCAATAAAATTTAAAATATTCAAGTAATAATACTGTTGATTGATATTTTTTATAGTATATGTATTTTCGATTATACTGGTTATGATTATATCATATTTATGTAGTGTATGTCTATGATAAGTCATACTATGTTGTGCCTCGAGTATACATTTGATTCTTAGTCAGTCTTCGCCTGAGCTGAAAATCACTTTTTACTGTAGCGGTTTATAGTTTGTGGTTTTTTTTTAAACTCTGGACTAGTAGTAATAATTTCCACAGCTTTAATGTATTATAATGACTGAAATTAAGGCCTGGCCATCCCAAAAGAAATTTTTAATCATGGTCTAAATGTTCCACTTTTGCCACTGTTTGTCTTTTTTAAGAGAGAAAAACTGTACATAATGCACAACCTACTTCTTTCAGGCTGCTAGTTCGGCCACTCAGTTGGTGTGCATTAAGAAAAGCTTAGAAAAATATTGCCTATCTTTTTGTGTCATAAAACCTTTATTTATTAATTAAGTAATTAATTAGATTAGTTAATTAAGTTTTTCTATATTTGAGCAGTTTTCTTAACCTAAATGGAAAGAATTTTTAAAAATTAAGAATTATTAATTTATGTAGATCTTTTGTGTAGGTCACAGAAAGCATTTCACCCCGAATCCCTATGCTTATGGGGATTCGGAGGTTATATAGAACTAGGCAAAGTCATTCGTCCCACCAACCCAATGCTTATGTAGGGGCCAGGCCTCAAGTTCTGGTATCTGAACTCAGGCCTGTGTGTAATGTTAGGCCTGTGTGTAATGTTGTTGTGGCCAGTGTTTCAAGCTCTTCAATATATCTGTGCCATTTACAATTTTGGTGATTTTCTGTATCCTGTAATGTGATAAAATTGCCATGTTAAATCAGTTAATCTCAGCAGCATTTACATTGTGAACATTTTTCTTTCAAAGGGAAGATTATATTATTATTAACCCTTTTAGAACCACTGGATGATGTAATGGATTTTGCTTTCCTGAGGAAAAGTGCTGCAGGTGCTACAGTGTTATATGAGCTCATTTGTAGAACATGATTAATATTGTTAGAAGTTATCATATCACCTATAATATTAATTGCTGAGATGTTAAAAAATACTTGATTAAGGCTATGACATACCTTAGTTTATACCACATGTTTGTACTCTAATTAGCTTTTTTATTATAGTGAACTATACACCTTCATAGAAATCTGAGAGTTTTAATGTTCATTGTTCAGATTGTATTGTTCCTATAATGAGCCCTGTTTCTGTGGAGCTTCAATTTTATGAAGTTAAATACATTAAAAATTGATTAAAAGGTCATTATATTGCACCTTTTAAGCTGGAAATAAGCCAGAGGAATGGAATGTGAAAATTATTGAGTGACCATTGGTGGAACTCAAGAAAATGCAAGCAAAAAAATTATTGGGGATATCCTTCTGTGATATATTGAGTCATTTTTTTTATTTTCATTAATAGTAACGAAATCACAGGACCTATGTATTTTGGTAAGACTTTGTTTGTAACCGAGAATCATGTTTTATTTTTTTTTGTTTCTTTCAGGGACCGAAGCAGAAGCAGAGACAGGAGTAGAGATAGGGATAGAGACAGAGACAGAAGCCGTGATCGGGATAAGGACAGAAGTCGTGATCGTGACAGAGACAGAAGCCGAGAGCGTGATAGAGACAGGAGTGTAGAAAGGACGAGGGACAGAGGGGACAGAGACAGAGAAAGGGAAAGAGACAGGGATAGGGAAAGGGACCGAGATAGGGATAGGGACAGGGGAAGAGATCGTGACAGAGATCGTGGAAGGGATAGAGATCGTAGTCGTGATCGGGATCGTTTTCGAGATGACCGTCGGCCATTTGGGGGTGGGGGTGGAGGTGGGGGTGGAGGAGGTGGTTTTGGGGGTGGAGGAGGTGGCAGGAATAGCCTCAAGGGACGGCAGCCTGGGGAGAGGTTACGTAAACCTCACTGGGATCTTAGTCGCTTGCCTACATTCCGAAAAGAATTTTATGTTCCTCATCCAGATGTTGCCAACAGGTAAGAAAATTAACTATTCTAGACACTAAATAGAAATAGTGCTTTAGTCACTTTCTTATTGCTCACATTACGGGACTGAATGCTCTGGATAGTACTATTAAAATAATTACATCAGCCATATTCACTTCAATGATAATTGTTCAATTTCCAACCCCATGTTTAGACAAATCTTTTTTATAAATGATTATTACCTTTTAGTAAGTTTTGGTCCTATTAAATGGTAATGTCAGCAAAGAAAATAATGTAAAGAGTATTTATAATGTCTAACAATGATCATATAATATATTATTCTGGTAACTGCTGAAGGATCTGATGCTCTCTGAGCATATTATTTTTATGTCCAACTTGTTGGTTGTCCTCAGGATACAAAGTGCCAGCTTCAATCTTAGCCAGTGTATATTTACTGCCTTACATTCAGGTATTACATTATTTGTTGAAGAATATTTCCATCTATTCTCATTTTCACTTTTATCTTTTTGTTCAGTAATGCCAAGCAATGATGAAAAACTACAAAGCAAAAGACTAAGATAATGGTCTTATCTTTAAAAATTATGACCCATATTTTATATTTAAATATGCTCCTTATGCCACTGATGCTTCCAAAATCAATAAATGTGGTCAATTATATACTTAAAATTTAAATAAATTATACCTTTGTATGTAGCTATGTACTTTTCCAAGTTCTTTGATAATTAACTAGTATAATTACTAATGAAAGGAGTTTTTTTTCTGCTTTCCACTTATTCTGACCAGTGCTGCTACTATTATGTAAATGCCAGCTTCTTCAAAGAACCATTTAAAAGCATGTTCTTTCCCCTTGTTATGTCCAATCTGAGATAAATACATATTCATATTAGGGATGTGCTCGTTTCCATTTGGTCAGCTTGCAGATGTCTTGTATTCTAGTTAAAATGTTTCATGATTATTTTACTGCTTCACGTTCATGATTGTTATTAATTAATTTGCAGGCCACAGCATGATGTAGAACAGTATCGAAGTTCGAAGGAAATTACTGTGAAAGGAAGAAGTATGCCTAATCCCATTCGCTACTTTGATGAGGCTGGGTTTCCTGATTATGTTCTTAAGGAAGTAAAGTAAGTGTGGAGTATCCGTTGCCAATAGTTTCATTTTTATGTGCATATGCATATCAGGGGTGCAGTAGTCCAGTGGATAGAGCACTGGACTACCAACTGGAGGGCCCGGTTTCGATTCCTGGTGATGCCTCTTGAGCACCCTCAGCTTCACCCAAGCTGTGTACCAATTTTCGGGTACCAGGTTATTTTGGGAAACCACAGGTGGTAAAGGGAAAGGAACTAGCCACCATACCCTGATGTGTGAATTTCAAATGCCGTTGAGCTTAGTACTGTGCGGGGCTTAGTACGGTGAGGTGTACCTTCACCTACCAAACCAACCTTTCAGATGATACCTGTGATTTGATTAACAATTTTTCAACAGAGTCACAACTGAACACATAGGGCTTAGGAAATTCACATGCATTCCAAAATGACAATAATTCAATATGTTGGTATGTTGAGTTACTTCAGGCCGTTGAAGCCTAATGCACATAAGGATTTGACTACAGCTAATTATGAATTAAAAATCTTGACTAGGAATATAAAGTTTAATCTGAGATAAAATCTAATAATGAATTATTGAATAAGTGTGAGTATTAATTATGAATTAATACTCACACTTATTCTATACTTGAATGAATGTTTATTAGGGTGTGAAATATTGTGAATATTGAAATAGCTGTTTCAAAGTTTTCAAAAGTGAATTTCTTCATCTAACTTCAAAGCTTGAATATTTTCACAATAAAATTTGATGTAATAATGACAGCCCTTGATGCAAGGCCATCAGAGCCATTGCATTAGCCGTAAGTCTCTAGAGCTAGATTCAAAGACTGTCCCCCCTACTACTTTTTACAGAAAGATAATCGCAAGTTTTAAGTGCACGATATATTGTAACAAAGGAGCATAAAATAGCAAACATAGTAATATTAAATGGATTCAGCAATATTTGATGATGCACATGATTTACAGCTCCTGATCTTTTTCATTGACCTTTGGCAAGTAAGGTCAAGCCAAACATGAGGTTTATAATGATATTAGAAATTAGGTTTTAATTTAATTAAGGTTCAGCAATTTATTTTGATTATTTTATGAAAGTTCCTTATTTGTTACAGCTCTTAAATTTAAAGGCAGTAAAAAGTATAGCTTAGTTATTTTGAATTGTTGACAGTAAAACATGCTTGTTATTATGTGCACATTAGCAGTGTAAAATTACATAAATGTTCTTAGTTTTATGCAAATGTATCATATTACTAATGCTATTTACTTATTAGTAACTAAACCAGTGTCAATTTTCATTTTAAAGGTAAGTTTTTGATGAAGATTAGATATAGGGGTTTGAAAATATGTTTGGTGTGCCCCTCTGAATAAAAACATAGTGTACATATTCAGATTGCCAACCCTCAATATGTTAGCTGATACATCACGTTGCCTCTATTTTGTGGCACCAGGGGTGACCACCTAGTTTGCCCTGCGCTTACAATGGCCCTGGGTGGAATTTGTATAGCAGAAACCTTTTGCTCTCAGTGGATGTGTTTTCCACATGATATTACAATGTGAGAGACCATATTCAGTAATTGGTATAACAGTAACTTTTTAATTTAAAAATATTTCTTTTATATTTAGAATTTCCAGCAATGTCCCTGCAATGACACACTCCATATGGCAATAAAAACCAAAGCAAAAGGGATAATTATTGGTGGCACACATATATTTATTTATTTATTACTGTTGTGTTTATTTTTTATTTCGACCATTTCATTTAGAATTAGTAATGGAATGTTATTTATTCTTATTTTGATGAACTCTAACATATCTTTATTTTTTTCAAATAGGAAGCAAGGTTTTTCAGAACCCACAGCTATACAAGCACAGGGTTGGCCTATAGCACTCAGTGGAAGAGACATGGTGGGCATTGCTCAGACTGGATCAGGCAAAACCTTGGCTGTAAGTTTTAATGATTTGCATTGTTTCATAACTATCATGATTTGACAAGAAGTTGATCACAATAGAATAGTGAGTGCATCAAACTAATTAAAAAGTAATAGACCTGAAATTTTGAAAAACAGCAATACAGTTTAATGCTTTGAATTTAGACTAACAAAAGTCATTTTTGAAAGCTGAGTTGTGTGCTTTCATTTTTTTTCAATGAAATCTGGGAGGATTTTGAAGTTTTCAGTGAGGGCCTCCATAAGCAAATGATTTTCTTGAAATTATTGGATATATTTTTGGGTAGGCTGAATCTACCAGTCATTTGTCCTTCCTCTGGGCATTTTAAAGTTTCTTTTTCCTGTAAATCTCAGTAGAGTTGGGGCTAGTGAGACAATTAGCTGGTGTGTCTTTTTTGAAGACCTTTTCTGTCAGATTAAGTGTTGGCGACATCCTAATACTCCCAGAGACTTTTTCAGTATATCTTCTCTTTTCAAATCATTATCAGAGATAAAGATGAATGGGTTGGCCCTTTCCTCTGCTTTAAAAACTAGTTGTAGCATCATTGTGGTCATATGCTCACTTTAATTTCTAGCAATGGTGATTATTCTTGAGTGGTGTAGCAATAGTAGTAATTATTATTTTTTATTAATAATTATTAATCATAGTGTACTTTTTGGGTGTAAGGAATAAAGTTTTAAAAAGGCTGAGTGAATTTGATTGTTTTAGCTGGAGCAAGCTCTCTAAATATCGATATTGGAGTAGTTTCTTGTTAATGAACATATTTTCAGATCTATATTCCATGAAAAGTTACAATTACTCATTTTTTGCAATAAATACATGCTTACAATGTAGGTACATTTAATTTCTTGGTTTTTTATATAATATGTAAATATATACTAAATATGATTACTGTTGTCATTTCTAGTACATACTTCCGGCCATAGTACACATCAACAACCAGTCACGATTGGTAAGAGGTGATGGTCCTGTTGCTCTCGTATTGGCCCCAACCCGTGAATTGGCTCAGCAGATTCAGCAGGTGGCCAATGAATTTGGGCATTCATCTCAAATAAGAAATACTTGTGTTTTTGGAGGTGCACCTAAGGGAGGACAGGTATATAACATTTTCCTTAATCTTTGCCATAACATTTTTTATCTAAGCTCTTATTGCTAAAATCTGTATTGGTTGTTTTATCCCTGGTTTTATAATAATATTATCATTTATTACACTGATGATTGGGAATTACTTCATTTATTTAAAACTTCAATTACAGGCAAGGGATTTGGAGAGAGGTGTTGAAATAGTTATAGCTACCCCAGGACGCCTCATTGACTTCTTGGAGAGAAATACCACCAACCTCAAGAGATGTACCTATTTGGTCTTGGATGAAGCAGATCGAATGCTGGACATGGGTTTTGAACCTCAAATTAGAAAGATAATTGAACAAATTAGGGTATGTTGTTTTGTTTTGAAAACTTGGAAGGAATACGTATTATTAAATGGTGCAAAGGATGTCGGTTCATTTGCCTCTTTTGTTTTGTCTAAGGTTGGATCTCTGAGAATGACAGTGTATTTCACTTCTATTTTTGAGATAAATGGAGACAATATCAATTGTAACACTAGTACTTGGTATTTACGCAGTGGACCATCAGCAGCCTTGTTCAAGAATTGTAATTACTAAACCCCCTTAACACCCATGATTTGGCATAAATTAGCATCAGAATTTGTTAAAACTTTGGTTTTGTAGAATTTTGACAATTTAATGTCTTTCTTGAATTGACTAGTTAGTGGGAGGATGCGAATGCAGGCTTTTATGTTTCTTCTTTTCACTATGTCTAAAATTTATAACTTTCTTTTACTAATTTTCATCGAGACCGCTTGAAGTTCTTCAGTAGTGCATAGTTTTGTTACCATTTTTGGATCTTAACATACAATTTGGCACCTTACTGAGGTGGAAGTTATTGTTTCTTAGATATGAACAATCAAATTGGGAGTTGAGTAGTCTTGATTGGAAAATATATAGTTTTTGTACTTTTATGTACTTACCTTTATGTTATTGAATTTCTTTTTTTTATTTTTTCTTTGATCCTTTCTTCTATTTTATTTGGGAAATATCTAATTCACTTGTTAAAACCTAAAAAATAAAAGGTCAAACCTTTAATGAACATCAATTCTGTATCTATTTCAACGATTTCCACCGAAATGTAATTTGAGGTCCTATATTATTTTCTCCTTCATCTATTGCTCAGTCATAAACTGTCCTCCATGGTACACTTTTCCATTCTCTATTCTAATACCTTTATGCCATCATATTTATTAGTACTTGCCTTTTTGTTTCCCATAACTATTCACATTGACTCTATTTTTTTACTATTTATAGTTAATGGCATTTAAATTAGATTCCTGACTGACTGGCCAGTTTATTGTGGTAGGTAGAGGTAGGAAGGCATCTTTCCTCTGTTATGGTTGTGGTTTAACTAAGGTGGCTAGAACTCTGTAAAAAGCTTTTAACCAAGCTAGCTACATGGAAAATATAATCATTGTCTTTTTTTAAAAAAAATAATAATAATATTTGTTGTATTAAATGTTGCACATATCATGGAATTATTTAGAAGAATAATTGTAGGCACAAATAATTGATGTTCCCAACTGGTGTGGGTGATCTTCTTAAAACCAATATTTCTTCCTTTATTTTACAGCCTGACCGTCAGACTTTAATGTGGTCAGCTACTTGGCCAAAAGAAGTGAGAAACCTAGCTGAGGAATTTTTGAAAGATTATATACAAATAAATGTTGGATCCTTGCAACTTTCTGCCAACCACAATATCCTCCAAATTATTGATGTATGCCAGGAGCATGAAAAAGAAAATAAGTAAGTATCTCAAGTATTTTAGTAAGCCAGAGTTGCTCTCCCTTATTTTGAAGAAAGAGTAGTAGGCATGAAATATGCTGGTAAATTTTATAAAATCTTTACTTAGTAAAGTACTACTGTTGGTGCAGTAAACAGTGTCTACCATCCGGGAAAAATCCGTGAATTTCACTTGACCGGGGAAAAAACCAGGATTTTACTTTCAAGTTGGAATTTCTTGCTGTTTATTATTTTAACTTTTAGTGTAGTATCGTTATT
>LYUA01002089.1:161675-173355 GCA_002093875.1 Calopteryx splendens | reverse complement strand
AAAATATGGATTGAAATTCATTTGAAATTTCACTGCAAAAACCTTGAAAAGTCTGGAAAAACCTTGAAAAAACCGGGAAAAAATCTTTAATTTCATTTTATAATATTAGTAGACACCATGTAAGAAGAAACCATTTATGTTCACATAAATCAACTTCATATATAATAGAATTATTAATTCCCATTGGTCCTGAACAATTCAGAATTTCATTGGCAGAACTTAGTTTACATGGTAACCACACATACAGCTTGATTCAATAAAACACTAGTTGGCAATTCATAATGCACATTAAATCCCCACAGTGACTCGCTTTGGCCAATATGCATGGGTCTCCTTCTAGCCCCTCGACTTGAAATCTTCTCTCCTGTCAAAATATCTTATGGGATTGAACATTTACTCCTAATTAGGGTAAAGTATTTTCACTTCAAAAATTTCTATAAGAATGTATTGGTGAAATGGCTAGATTCCAATTTTATAATTTTTTTGAAAGAATATATGTCACTAAATTCTACCTTATGAAACATAATAATAATGACGACTTTATTTAGGTGAAATTAGAACCATAAGGCTCTTTCTTGCATTTAACCTTTTTTTACTCGACAAAAATCCATGCCTGATGTGGGATACGAACCCGCATCCTTTGGTTTAGCAGGTGAGAACTTGCACACCAGCATAACCCATCTGACAAATGCAGTTTAAATAACTTGAACAAGGAGGATGAGAAAGGCCACCTAAACAATGGCTCAAAAGCTGCCCACCGTTATCCAAAAGTGGCCTTGCTTAACTAGGGGCATGATGCGTACAATTAAGAAGGGAAAGAATAATTTATTTCACTCTTATTTATTATTTTAAGATCTCTTATTCAATTGCTTCAGACATCACTTCAACCCCTTGTGACATTATTCAATTTTAATACCTAAAGATACCGAAGATTTCCAAGTTTCAACTCCCTAAGTCCACTGCATGGAAGCTAAATATTCCTAAGCTGATGTAGAAACACTAAAATTGTTGACATTATCATTTTTTTTTCTTTGCTTTACCTTTGGATGTTTTTGGACCTTCAGAAAACCAGGTTAGATGAGAAATACTGGTCCGAACGTGGAATTTTCAATTTTTTTTAGGGCATAGAAAGTATTTTTAAGATACCTTATCATCTGAAAATACATTGATAATTGTCTGGAACACATTTAATAAATTTGTGAAAGTAAGAAATATTCAATGTATCATAATTGTTAGCCAGATTGAGTTTTATTAGAAATTTATCAATTGTCACTGCACGTTATTTCTCTTTTCTCCAACCTTATAATCGTATTAACTCTTGTTTTTCCCAGTGTAGTTTGTTGGCTTCTTTACTTTTACTATACCTATTAGAGCTTATTTTTTAAGTGCTAAAATTAATTTTCAGAAAACATTTTCTACAGTTACCTTCGTAATCTCTTTCTTCGTAGCCTTCGTAATCTCTTTCTTCGTAACCTTCGTAATCTCTTTAATCTCTTTCTAATCTTCGTATCTCATTTTTGGTTTAATATTTTATCTTAATTTGAAATATTGTTTTTTTTGTAATCACTGTTTATTTAGAAGTTCATAATAGTAATCCATCCTTTCACCAAAAGATAAACATCTCATTAAGTGTTTATTCTTAGATGATTTCAAGATCTTAACCTTGAAAACTTTTAATATAACTGATTTTTGTCCCATTTTGGTAGACACCCTATATCTTGTCTAAAAAGGTTTATGTCATGCCATTGACTATGGGTTTGAATGTCTAATGCATTGAGGTCTTAAATGTGAAATAAATGTTAACTCTTGGTAATACTAAGTCAACTGTTGTTGGTGCTAACTAATTATATATATGTTTCAATTTTTTACCCAGAATTTCGTTCCGGGAAGTCACCAATATTAGTTGCGACTGATGTTGCTGCCAGAGGCCTTGGTAAGTATTTATTTTCTGTTTTTAAACTGCAACTGGATAATTTAGGCTATATGAAATATTAATCATCAAATTATTTACTTTATTTTAATTAATATTATAAGACTAAAAAATTTAATTTTATCTACTTAAGTGGAATGTGAACTTGACTTTTTATATATTTGATGTTGGTACATATTGTGTTGTGCGTCAATTTTGCTTGAATGTGGTGATTTCACAGAATATTATTAAATAAAAGGTTATTATTTCTAATGGGTTCTTACCAAAATATTAATGTTAATGTGTTCTATCTATTCAAACTTAAATATTTGTTTACTGGCAACATAATAATGTATTTTTTTACTAGGCCAATAACCATATTTTTCATATTTACTTAGCATTTTTTTAAATATTTACATAAGAGCTGGATCCCAGATGTAAAATAAATTAGATCTGTTCTTGAATTTGCACAATCCATTAAAATGCACTGCTTCTGCGGCAAAGCACCTTAGCTTAATCTTGGTACAGAATCATTCTATGGGAATTTATTTTTTAAACATTGTTAATGGAAATAGATTAAATGAGAAATTTAAATCTTGGAAGAAAGGAAACAAACATTTTTGAAATGTACTAATTGTAGGCATAAATAGCTGCCAATCATGGAAATACGAAATATCACATCTTCATGCAATTCCCTGTAATTCTTGTACCAACATCTTAACTGCCACTCATGACCATATCCATACTCTGCTAAACATTAATATTCAACACCGAAATCCTGTTTACTTTCAGTCAGTATCTTTCTGAATAGTCAGAATCCAAAATTAACTTTTGTATTTTGTTAGATTTTTATAACCTAATGGCTATACATTGGCTATACATGGCTACAAGTACAGATGAGTACAGGTACAGCAGTACAAGTAAAGTAAAGTGGATAGAAAAGTTTTATATTTGCAAGTTGAATTTTAACTTGTTAAAATTATTAAGATGCTATGTATCATCAGCTAAAAAGAAAATTTGTTGTTCCATGGAAAAAAACTTTATTTGTGACCAGTTTCGATACAGAGTATCATCTTCTGGCATAAATCATACTTGCATGGCAGTTTATATTACTATTACAGGAAGAGTTTTGGGAGTAGGCCAAGAAGAAATAGAGAATTCAGAAGGGTATTAAGAAATTTTTTAGTAGTCCCTGGTCAAGGGTGGGTAAAGAAACTATTATTTAAAAAGGGACGAGAATTATGTAAAAGTTGCTTGTCTACATTTTCATTACATGAAGCCGTACATTGGAGGTTTTCCAACTGTTCTAGGGTATTGAGTAGAGATGGGTTGATTTCAGTTTTTAAAAATCAGATTCCTTTCCCAATTTCTGAGCTATTAATTCTCGATAGTTGATTCTATCGATTCTGAAATATCACTAGGTACATTCTAGATTTTTATTTCATAGCTACAAAAGCATGAGAATATGAAATAATATTGATATGCCATACATTTTCAACCAACGTGTCTATCTTGCACACCAGCAGCTGACTGCATGTTTTAATTTTTTTAGGCATTATAATATTTATCAATCACTACAATGTTGAGGTTAACTGCGAGAGGAATAATAAGGCTTTCTCCATAGTTAGTTGTAATATTTTTAAAAACTAGTTTTTTTGAGTCGAGTATTAGTAAACACAGATAGAAAACCTCATTCATTTTATTCTCCTTCTGCCTTAAAGATGGGATTCATTTAACTCTCCTCCGGGATTCAGGGGTTCATTGCCGATGTGATTTTCCCAAGATAGGGAATTCTAAGCTCCTTAAGATTCTTTTCTTTCATACTTATGACTATTAATCTAGCCAACAGTGAGTCGATTTAATATTATATAGTACAATGTGTCGATTAACTTTTCATCATTCACGTTGTTAGAGGTGCTTTTATTCAATTCTTTGTGCCTGTTGAAATCGGATGTTTGGATACTATTTAAGTAAAATGTTACCAACTTTGCAATTGAGGTTTCCCTTTAGTCTTGTCATGATTCCATTAATTGTCTATGTTTATGATCAATTTAATCACTCATGAAGGTTGGACATGAAATGACCTCAAAATTCATGACTCCCATCAGGCTGATCAAGGCTGATGGAAGTTACTCACTGGCCTTCTCTTGTAATATAGGATGGTAATTAAATTGTCACTAGCTCTGACATCCTTACATCATAAATTCACAGTCTACCCTTTTAATGATGCCTACCTAGGCCTGTGAACATGTTTGAAGTAAATATTGGTTATCCGGTAACCCTTTCTGCTGTAATTGTCTATGCAATTGGCCAGCAATATCTCACTGTGATCATTCCTTATTCCTAGACCGTACTCCCCCACGTCACTCCTATTCCCCACTTCTTCACCCATCACCTAAAACTGTTAAAAATGTTTTGAAAATAATCATGATAACTCTGTAGTTAAATACCTTTTTCTCATTATGTATCTAGGCAGTTAAGAGCTGGTAGTAGGTAGTACTCAAGATAAATGATAGGGAAAAGATAAAGAATAGGCTCCAAACAGTGTAAATTTCTGCTTTATGCTAACTACCAACTTATAGCTGCAGTTAAATCTCACAAAAGCTTGTGACCTGCATTACGACCTGATTACCAGGGCTTTTTAAAACCTTTAAAAACTAGGCTCTGTATATGTGAATTGGTTGAATCAACAAGATGGATTTATATGCATATAATGACTTCTGATAAATCTTAAAAAGTGACCAAGTAGTTAAATTCTGTATACATTTGGCCCAGTTCGATAAATCTGATTTTGCTTTTAATCATTTTCAATGGGTTATTTTAGGAGGGAATCATGTGAGATGTCTTCATTGCTCCAATTCAACAAAGATACATTTTAAAACATGTCATATTATTTCCAGCCTTCCATTTTGTAATGCATACGTGAACATTACTTAAATACTAAAATTAAACGAATTTTTATGGTATTGTTCATGATACTAGTGCTGAAATGCTGGTATTATATGATTTGATAATTGCTGGGTAACAATGGATATGGTTTTAATTATTGGGTGCTTGTTTTTTATTACTTCTTGGAATCAGCTATTGTTGTTAAAATTGGTACTTTTTATATCATGGAAGTCAAAAAATTCCAACCGAAAGATGACAAAACTGTTACTTCATTCAATTTAACTTTTCTTGCTGATTTTCTGAGTGATGACTATATGCCTTATTGTTTTTTCAAATAATCCAATGTTTTCTAAGAAGGTGGTATTAGATTGAAATTATCATCCTAAAATAAATAAATTAAGGGGCATGGTTGTTCAGTGGGTAGAGCATTAGACTTTACTGGGGGGCCTGGGTTCAATTCCGGGTGATGCCTCTGGGTACCCTCAACTTCACCTGAGCTTTGTGACTTTTTGCATACCTGTTCTTCCTGGGGAACTGCAGGTAGCACAGGAAAAGTAACTGGACTCTCTACCCTGATGTGTCAATTTCATATGCCGTTGGGCTTAGTACTGCCCTCACCTACTAAACTGACCTTAAGGTTGATTACTGTGGTGGAATAAATAAAATGACAAATATGTCCTTTCATTGTATTCACACTCATATTCTGTATTGCTAGTAATAATTTGCAGAATTTTTATCCACTTCTTAGATATGGTGCATTAGTAGTTGATGGGTGTGATAATACTACCTACTTTTAATTCCTTTTCTGACCTTGAAGTTTCTCGTAACGTATGCACTGTAGACATTTGGTTAGTGATTGGGATATAGCTTAAATTATTTTCATTTTTAACGCAGTGACGTCTTGATACCAACATTTGGTTTATGTGAATTCAAAGATATACAATTATTTTCATTGAAATGAGTTTTAAGGCTTTCTTTCAGTTGGTAACATGAAGCATTTTTTTTACTAGCAGCACTGCTGCTAGGCAAATATTATTTTTTTAAGAAATGTTTTAAGTAATTCATGGCTATGATCCCCTTAAAATAGAACAGCAACAGGTAAGTTCCACTAAGTGTGCAACAGGAGTTATTTCTTGAAGTAGTCCTTATACCTATATACATATGCATTAATTTATAAAATATGCCCCAAGTAGGACTTTTATTTTATGTGAAAAACTTTTATCAATGACATATTTACAATTCTGAAATCATTGCATTCATCAAATAATTTTTAATGAAATATTTAGTTATTCTTCATTATTTTCAGAGGAATTTTTCCCTTTAAGAGGGAACAGGTGAGGATTAAAGGGTATTAATAGCAATAATTATTGATTATATTTAATAAACTAGAATTAATCTGTTCATAAGGTTTATAATTCATCTTGGCTAAATTAAGTATTGCAGAAAAGTCATGATTCGTCAAGGTAAATAAAGTTATAAATAGTTAATTTATGTAAATGAGCTCTCTAAAAATGGTATTTGTACTTCATTGTATTGTATAAAGTATTTGTTTTCAAGACATCATAAGTAAGCAAGATCTAACTATATTCAAACTTCAATTGATAAAAGATGGGCAGAAGTTATGTCTTGCTGTCAATTAAATTTTAAAAGTCAGAAAATCATGTGTGAGACTTCAATGTCATGTTCAAGTATAATAAGTTTCTTTTACTGTAATTGGATGGCTGGGTGTCCCGTGCATGTTACACAGAAAATTGATTGTGGTCTTGATGAATCTCTGTATGTATTGCCCATCTGAAGTTAAAACTGCTCTAAGTTGATGATGCATACCTAGTAAAAGTTTGTGAGGGAACAACAGTTCTCTTTCCCACAAGTCCTTTTAGATATCATGATAGAATGAGGGGATACCCGAGCTGACCGTTGGCCTCGGGGGACAAGAGGTAATCATCTCTCCGAGCTCCCAAATTAATCCGCCTGGTTCTTTTTTCTCTCCTTTGCAGAGGCGCAAGGGAGATGCACACATTAAAATGAGAGGGAAAAGGAAAGCAATAGCAAACAATGTGCATAGTTGCATCTCCTGGCCGTGCCTCTTGAGCCTTGCCCATTCGCAAGGCGGTGGGTCAGTCACCGGGCAGGTTGCTAAGGGGAGGCCTGGAAAGGGCACAGGCCACTTCCCCCCTCCCCTGCACCCCGAGGAAAAAACCCTCACAAGCCCACAAGCCCTCGCCCGGCTCTCACCCGCCGCCCCGACTCGTCACGGCAACTGGGCGAGAACCGTGCGTCGGCTCGCTTGCCGCATGTCGGGGGATCGCATAATCCCCAACCCCTCCTGTGACCCCGCCACGGATGGGGATAACAACGTCCCCTTCGCCAACCGGCTGGGCAGCCATTGATGTAATGCTCTTCCGCTGGAGTCTTCCCCCCCCCCTCCCCCCCTGGTCCTCCCTCAAGCTCCCTGGTCCCATGGGTGTATGATGGTGCTGTTGTAGGAAAATGAAGTTACGTTCTCTTTGTGTCCTAGATATTGGTAAAAATTATTTTTTTAATTGCTCAAGTACTTCGCAATTATGTATGATCCATTTATCATTAATTTTCCATGTCTTAGATAATATGCAGCACAGTTATTTGATAGTCAACAGAATTTAGAGCAAGAAAAAAAATGACTACCAGCAGCATGGTCCATTCTGATGCTGAATATTAGTTTTTTCTTTAACTTAATGATAATATCGTGCATTTGAATTATGCTGGACCCGAATTTTGACATCTGGAAGACTATAATGTATTACACAAACTATTCATGCACAGTCTCATGTTACAATTTAAATGGAGTGTCTGTGAAGAGCAAATATATTTTTAATTCATATTAGAGTATTAATGGCATCACTTATAAACACTTTTTTCCTTTAAAAGTGTTTCTTAATTAGTTTTATGCATGTCATAAACTGAAAAAATAGTCATCAATGATATTTGAATGTATTTTGCATCATGTTCCTCTTGATTTTAAAAAACAATTATATTTACATCACAGTAGACAGTTTTCTCTTAGGTATGTACTTTCAAATATATGTGAATATTAGCATTAATTTTATTTTGAATTAAAGTAATCTCCACCTTAAAACCTTAATATGCATCCTCTATTTACTTAGAATCAGCCCTAATGCTGCATATATGAAAGAGCACAATGGTTTGATATTTTCCCGTGGTAATTACTTTCACTATAATGCTAATGAGTGCCTTTTAAGCTATATTTCTATTTCATGTTTATGAGCTGTCTCTGTGTGAACTTCATTCAAAAAAGGAATATGCCTTACAAACATGATGTTTTAGTATTTTTTCTCATTGAAATATTTTTTTGGTTTTAAAATTTGACTATTAATAAGAAATTTGCCAATTATATATGGTTTTTATGATGGGAAAAAGTTATATCAGGGAGATTTTTAATTTTTGTTCAATTGTGCTTTTAGTCAATGTCAATGCTAGTATGCAATTAATTCAACTTTGTATTATTTCAAGTGAAGGAACTTTCTCTGTGCTAAATTCTGCATGTCCATATAAATAATGACAGTTTTTAATGTGATGGAGTACAATTTTTTAATTGGTGTCATATAGTAATATCAGTTTATTAAGTAAATTATTTTCAAATAAAATTATGATATCATTATTTTCAAATAAAATTATGATATCTTTGTATAGTGGTAACTTTTCAAAGAATGTTAATTGGGTTTTGAATTTGTTTAGAAGTCAAAATAATTTTCATTTAATTTATCACATTATCCCTACAAAAAATTATAGATTGATGATACATAAAATAATCACAGAGAACTTGTTTTTCATTGTAAAAAATTGCTTATTATCACTGGGAAAGCATGGCTCATTAATCAAGAGTCTTAAGCTTGTTACTCTATTATGGCATGAACATTTTTTGTAGTTAAGCATTTGAATTATGGTTAATATTTTAATAACACAACATTTACATATTTATTATGTTTACACACAATATGTGGCCTAGTTTTTATTGAGGTTGAAGGTGAATGCTCAAGGTACACATAATTAAACTTTTAGTATTGGGTTGAGCTTCATTTAAAAATGTTCTGAAGTATAATTCTTTAACACAGATCACTCATCTGATAACTTTTCTTTTGTTATGTTAACATGTTCTCCAATTAATTACTATAACCCAGTTTTCTGAGTGAAGAGTGAATAATTGATTTTATTTTATTGCAATGAAATTTAGAAGCTTTTCTTACAAGCAATGCAGTTTGTAAATGAAGCCTACTTAGGTTTAGTCTTTTTTAATTTGCATGCTGGACCATGTGTTGTTAATGTTAATAATTATAGGCTCATCAACACAAAAGTAGTAAGTTGGCATAATGCCAAAGATTAATTTACATCATGGAAAATAACATTGCTCATGCTCTTAATGCTGGTTGTTTGTAGAGTAAGCGAATATAACATTTAAAAAAGGATGTTCCATGCTGTTTGAAGTCAGGAAGAAAGAGCCAGGGCTACACACCATCTACTTCCCCTTCCCTCCAATTACCCCTTTTGCCCCCTGCGTATGCTGTGCGGAAAATCCGTGCATAGCCGCCTCACAAGGAAAGGGACGGACTCCGCCGGGGGCTGGCATGCTCTTGCCTGCCGGGCGCCCCCTCCCTCGCAGTGGCGGTGGTGGGGCCCCATGTAATCCGCCTGAGGGGCCCGCCTGTGCCACAAAATAGGGTCGGGCCGTTAACGTCTGGCGGCACGTGGCCCTGGTGGTCGGTGGCTCCCGCCGCAGGTAATTGGACTGCGTGCCCTGGCGGATGTCCAGTTGAGGTTCTCTCCTTATTTTGAGGCCCTGGTGTTGCCCATGAATGGACATAGGTCGTGGATTACCCCTGAGAAGTCTTAATGTGCAAATTTGACTGTTGCTTTGGGTGGGTTTTAACCATGTAATCAATTCAAGGGTGGCTTTTTTTTATGTATTTATATGTTTCAGTTCCCAGTTTTGGAAACATAATTTTGTGATATATTGAGATATATTCGTTTAATGCAGGGTACTTGGTGTATGGTAAAAGTCTAAATGAGCCCTAAAAATGCCTGTTAATTAAATTGTTGTTCTCAATAAAAATTGTTGGCTTAATAAGGTCATTTGTTTTGTAGTTTTGGATATTTATTTTCTATACCTTATAAGTGAATATGCCCTTAGATTCCATTTTAATATAATTTGCCAAATTATTTTTGAAATTGTTTTACTTTAAATCATTTGTCATAGGTTGCAACAGTATCATACTTGAGTTTTCTTTTAAATGATCATTACTGTTATTTTGTTTGCTTGTATCTAATGAAGATTGCTCTATTACTGTTTTTTATGTTTTTTAAGTTCATTTAATGAATTTAGTTAGGTTTTTGGAAAAGATTGCTTGCATTCGTAGATTTTTACACAAAATGCAAAACTTTTTATCTTGGATACAACAAGTTCAATGATCTGCTGTAGATGTCATGCTGTATTATCGCTGGTGCTTTTTAATATCAAGCTTATAAACTAAAGTTCCCACCGGAGTGTAACTGAAGTGACATTAGTTCATTTGATATATCAGGGACCTCATCTGTGATTAATAGTAAACAAACTACCAATTATTCTTTTTTTTTCTCTTAACATTCCCATTATAGATGTGGAAGATGTTAAGTTTGTTATCAACTTTGACTACCCATCGTGCTCAGAAGATTATGTCCATAGAATAGGAAGGACAGGAAGATCCCAAAGGACTGGAACAGCTTATACTTTCTTTACTCCAAACAACATGAAACAGGCTGGTGACCTGGTGTCTGTGCTTCGAGAAGCAAATCAAGTTATCAACCCTAAGCTGCTAGAGATGTCCGATATGTCTCGATCATGTGGTGGCCGAGGTATTTATTTATCAGTTATATCTAAAGACAGAAACTGAAAATATTATATTTTCTTGTTTTTCATGGATGGTAAAGAAAATATTAGATTGCATGAATTAAATATAGTGATAATACTTTCTTCATGGTTGTTTTCCAGTAGAGGGACAATATTTTGTTTGGCGAGTTACTGATGGACATCATCTTCTCTTTTACTTTTTTGTTCAAACCTTATTTTACTATTTATTTTGTAGTAGTATAGATAGTAGAGTAGATGTTTTACTCATTCCATCATTATTTTTCCTATAGCAGTCAAGAGCATGGGTATTGGCATGCAAAAGTTCCTTTTGAAATGGTGAATTTATGCAATGTTTTCTTATTCCAATTTAAAAAAAAACAATAGAATAGTACTTTTTGTAACAGCATGCTCAATTAAAAATACTGATGTCTCTTGTCTCAATGCATAAACACTCTGTAGAAAATGATACTTATAGTGAAATTATGAAAATTGAATTAGTAGTTTCAATTGATGAAACGGATAATGCTACATCTTGATTCAAGGGAGCATGTGTATAGTGCAACATTTCTTCCCCCATTTCATTCCCTTAAACAGTGAATGAATATTCATGAATGCTTGTGTTTGAATTTGCTTGAGAACTACAATCAACTTAATTTTTTGCTATAATCTGCAATATATTTTATTTAAATAGGATATCACCATATTTGAATGGAATTTTATTTTGGTACTCTGTTTCATTGTATGAATTAATTACAAGTTGTCTTTGATTAAGGGCACACCTAAATAGTGTGGGGAAAATACCCAATGGGGTATTTTTTGTCAAATCCCCGGAGTCTATATTTTGCCTAATCTGGACTACTGCTTGCCCCATATAGTCGGTTTAGGGAGGGTTTACTGCACTGCTTTCTCCATTATAAAACCCCTTGGAGCCAGTTCGGAGATTATAAAGTCGATGACAAAATTCGTAAATTTAGTGCCGAGCGTAGTTGAAATGCTCCGCC
>LYUA01002089.1:129531-144351 GCA_002093875.1 Calopteryx splendens | reverse complement strand
AGTTAGGAAAAAATATTGTTTGCACATTAAGTACTTAATCTTAATTAATTAATTTCATATTAATTTCAATTTTGACAATATTTTTAGGTAAATTGTCTATTGTGTATATTGCCTATTTTTTATTATATCTTTTTTATAGTTTATTGACTATTTTAACAATTAGGCGTTGCTCCAAGTAAACATAGCGGGTCGATATATATCATCACCCTGTGGCAGTTTTCGCACAACCAGTTTTCGTTTGGCTGGCAGAAAAAGGGTTAAGAAGGCATTGCCCCTTGTTTGTAATTTACCCTTTGTCTTGTGGATTGCTTTTTCAGGTTCACTGGGTGTCCATTGTTAAGGGGTGCTTTTATCTTCCTGCTTCTACGTCAATCTTTTTTTTTTCAATTTTGCTTCCACATTTGTTTTATTCTCTAATTAATTTTCACCCCTGTAAATTGACTTTAAATATTTCATGTTGTCTGTCCTGGAATTCTTTTTCATTCTTTAAATCTCTGAAAGAGTAAGCAGCAGTTTCAAGATATTCAAATAATCATCTGTCTTATTGCTTCCACATAAATAGTGTGTGGATTACTTGCTTGTTGTGATATTCCTTTGAAATGATTGACCAACATAGAAAAGGAAATCTTAATCCCATGATTATGTGTAGATAGAAAATTACTCGTACAGTTATTACATACTTTTCAGACCTGTAGGTTTCAGTTTCACATTGAATGGGTTAACAGAGCCAATAGACACGAGATGTAGGTGAGAATTGAACTTGATCTGTGGTGATGACTTCATTACACCAATTTGTGGGCAAACACTACAGATTTAGTGCTTGTGAATTTTTTGACATTAACTGAGCATGAAAATTACATGGAATTCAAAGAATTACACTCTTTAAACTAATTTGATCTAATGAGGAATTAGTGAAGCGTTGAAGTTTGATACATTTAAGGCATAAACCACCAAACAGAGAATGAGACGCATGATAATATCCAAGGCATGAGTGGGTTTAAAGTGAACATATGTTTAGTTAAGTAAAGTGAACATAGGTTTAGTTATTCTATTTGCAAATAGAATTCATCAATTGTATCAATCAATTGGTATGCCAGCTAAACACTGATTGATGTGACACAATTCATGTATGCATTCTTATTCCATCTTAGTTGACCACTTGGTGAACTGAAGAGTAATACATAATACCTTTTCTGCACAGTAAAAATCTTGATGCATATACTTTGAAAGACAGCGATATAATATTAGGCGAAATCTTTTTATTTTTTGGTTCTTCAATGGAACAAACTAATGCAGGAGCTTAAAGATCTTGGACGCATTTAGGAACCTAACTGTTATTTAATGCACAGAAACTGATAGTTGAAGAAAGATAAGAGTATGTATCTCAGAAAAATACTTGTCATACACCCTCTTATTCCACATAGTTTAAATATTTTGCAATGAATCTGCAGAAATTAAGGCAGATTGGTGTTGAAGAACTGTAGGAATTGCTGTTTACATGATGTAGGTGTTCTGAGTTCTAGTTAATTTGGATGCATTTGTGTGTACTTCATGCCACCCAATATACTACAAATGTCACCTTCCTATAGATTCCACATAACTCTGCTCGGTCGACTTACCTGCTTTTCTGATACCTAAAGTGAGGGTACATCTGAATACAATGTGTTTGCCCACAAATTTTGTGGTCTTCATTTGCAAAATTATGCATTTGGCACATTCAGTCCCAGGACACCACAATTTCAGCATACTAATTACCAAAAAACCTACAAGGCTACAATTTACATTTATTAGTAATCTCAAGAAGAGTGTGAAATATATTTGGAATGTTTTAGCCTTTTATCAAATATGTATACATAAGAACTTATTTTCATAGGATTTTTACATTCATCAAAAAATAATTTTCCTAGAACTATCGGTAATTAAATACTTGATTCGCATAATTTTCCTGAAGTAGGAACTAGACAAGTTTTTCTTCGCCAACTTTTTATCAATTCAATATTTTATCCCCAAAAGATTCTTTTTTTATTTTTTATATCTTCTGATATATTATTTTTTGTTATTGAAGTGTTTTTGTTCTACCCAAAACATTTCTTGATTGTTGATAGTATTTTTTTCTCGCTGAAATTGTTGGAAAATCCATGTTGCTTATGTTCACTATGGTTAAATCAGAATTAGTATGTTGCTATAGTGTGGTTCCCCAAGTTTGTAGAAACTGCCGTAATAGAAGGCATAATGAAAGATATTCGTTCATCAAATGTTTAAATTAATGTGATTTTAATCACTATTAATGTTGTTTTAGATGTTTTACTCTGATGCTCCTCTCAAGTTTTTTCCTTTTAATCTCTGCTGCTGGGGTTTTGGAAATTCAATTTACCTGTAGGTACATAGATAGTTGAGTGTTATACAAGTCTTCATAATTAACCCATGTACTATCATAAAAATTTCATCTCTCCAGTTTTGTAAAATTATTTTTAAAAATCTTGGTATCATTTTTCTGTTGTTTTTAGGAGATTATGTGATCGGAAATAGCTACTGGAGTGTGAAGACTTGAAGTGTGAATAAGAGGAGCAACCTTCAAGCAGGCTCAGAAGTTTTAATAGTGAAATTGCTAGTTTGTTTTTTATTGTGCAAACTGTAAAAATGTGTGAGAGAAAACACGACTGTGTCATGCTTATTATCGCTCTTTGATGTTGCCAGCAGGAACTGACTAGTGCTTATTTTTTGACATTGCGTGAAATTGCTCCCAGACTGACAGTGAAATTTGTACTCAGATGATTGATGAAATGTATATTGATTGTCATATTCAAAGTAATGAAGTCTGTACTTTTATTCATCTGCCATCTTAAACAGATATTGTCCAAATCATGATGCTGGAAATAAATAATTCATGTGATTATTAGCTGCATTAGTTGCTCTGTGATGTTTTTGAAAATTTCCACGTATAGGACTATATCATTTTGGGTAGAATGAAGGGTATAAAATCTTTTTAACCTAGAGTATTTGGTTCCATTACAGCGTGAGGGGTGAAATCTACCAAATGGAAAATATGGAACATGTTTATTCAACTGAAGAGTGCTGTGAAGGATGAAACTGATTCACTGGCTATTTGTTTTCTACTAACTCAGAAAGCTCTGTGCTTCATGGAAATATTTCCTTGTGTGGAATATTGAATCATCATGATAAAAAATTGTGGAATGGACTCCAAATTGTATTAGGTTGAGTGAACTTGTGAATTTGCATTGCATTTTGATCTTCTATCGTGTCATTACGTTCGGTTGTGTACAAATAAACAGTTAATGTAGCAGCCTGTACAAATATTAGATGAATCTGAAAATATTTATGACCACATTATTCAAGAACATTGATACAATTATTCATTGTGACTTTTTAATGAAAACGTGATTTTTATGTATCTATTGTTTTAATAAAATTTTTTTATGTAATTTGTTTCTTATTTATTGGTACCATCAAGTTTTGACGCGTAACCAATCAGTCTGACGTATTTAAATTTAGCGGTGCGAAGAGGTCGTAAGAGATGAGGTTATCAGAGACATCTGATGTTTGCAGCATAAGCTGGGCTCGCTAGGCTGCTATTCGTCGAGAATCCAGCAATAGGATTCTCCCGTCAAAACTCAGGTGTTCTACATCGGGATTGGGAAGACTATGCGGTAGACAGATTACTATTTATAATAATAATATTGCCGGTTAGTGGCTTTGTATTTCTCTCAAGATATAACAGTTATACTGCTGAGTTAAAAAAAGAGATTGATTGAGAGTTTCCGTTGAAGTGAATGTTTGCTTTCTCGTAGGTCATTCTGCCGAGAGGTTAGCCAGCCCTAAGACAGAATTTCTGGCAATACAGCTGCATTTGATCAAGATGTAAGTACCATACAGTAGTATTTCATATATGCTTTTACGATTCCAAGTAATAATGACAGTGATTAGCTCAGGAGAAGTTACAGAAATGTCACTAGAAAGCGTTCCGCCATTTTGTTTGTACGTAAAATGAATTTTAGCCGATTAAATAATTCATGAAAATATTATGTTTGGCGTTGTTTAATAGACTATTCGTGAGTAAAACGAGCACGACTTTGTGGTGCCGTGGACGATATATTTTATTGTTTTTACGGTCGGAGGATCGATTAAAATGGTCTTTGGAATAGTTTTTTTGAGCCTGCAATTTTTGTTTGTTTACTGTAGGTTTCGGGAACAAGATCAAAGTTGTAATAGTAAAGGAAGGTATTGGGATGACAAAAGAGGGAATGGAGGAAGTAACAGTTTTGTAAACGGAGGTGTAAGTTATGTCAACGGAGGAAGTGACAATGGGGCGAATAAGTCTACCCTTAAAGGAAAACAGCCGGGAGAGCGATTGAGGAAGCCGCAGTGGGATCTAGCAGCATTGCAACCATTCCTCAAAGATTTTTATATACCTCATTCCAATGTGGCTAACAGGTAAATATTGCCATTTAATTTTTGGGTAAAAATCACTATCGTTAGTTCAGACATCACTTCTCTCAAGCACTTGCTCTTTGCACATAATACATTTGTGATACATTTGAGGCAGCTTACTAACGGCAGAGTATCGAGTCCAGGATAAAATGTCAATTTTAATTAATTGTAATAAGTAAGTGGGGTTAACTATTATTCTGAAATCTTTTAGGTGGAGACAAATGACATACTCGCAAGAGTTAATGCGTCGTGAAATCACTTGCAATTTTGAGATTATATCAGTTTTTTATTTCCGTATTTTTTATCTTTTTGGCATCCATGAAGCATATTGACATTTTTCTCGTTCGAGAAACGGATCGTTGAGAGTGCATGAATATTTCATTTCGGTAAAATATATTAATTTTGTCTACGGCCTTAGTGCATTTTATCGTTTATGAAGCGATAGAAGATTTACATCTTTAAATGCTTATGTTATGGTTTTAACTTAGCTCGTGAAAAATTAAGAAAATTTTTATGGTTAAAATTTCGGGGAAGACGATTTATCATATGGATGTTTAGCCCAATTTTGGTGCAATTCCAGGGAACTTTGTCGTAGACAGCGGAGGGCGCCCTTTTAGTTTAATAAACTTGGAACATTTGTAGGTTATTTAGGTTGTGTTGGCACTTGGAGACACACAGGCATAATATTGTTTTGAATGACCCCTCCTATTGGTGTTTAGTGAGTTTTAAATCTCAAACGGTAATGCTTGTTGTGATCTCTGCCCAGAACGAATCCTATGTAATCACCCAGCATTTCTGCCTAGTGCTCTTGATTCAATGTTTCTGTTTATGTCATACATATTGCTTGGTCTGTTGCCAACCTGACCATTTCAGTTATAAAGCAGTGGTTAATCTTCTTAAAGAATTCTATTTTGTCGTATCAGCTTATTTAGCATATAAATAATACTCCCAAGGGAAATGTCACCACAAGCATTGAAGGGTTTTTTATTATCAGCAGTTAACCCCAAGAATTCATATTAAGCCACTTCATTGACACATAATGGCTCTTCCTTCATGCAAATAACTGTGGCAATTTTGTTTATTTATTTGGCATCAGTGGTTAATATATATTTAAAAAATAATAATCTGTAAATTGAAAAATCAACCCAATTTATATTGTAATGGCTACTTGAAAGGAAATCTCTTATTTACCATCAGTTTGGGTTACATTGTTGTATTTTCAGAATACTAGAACTTGATTTTGAATTTTTTTAAAAGTATATTTTTCATTCCGTCTCAAAACTCAATATTGTCCAACACATTGTATGTTAATAAAAATATTGCATTGCTGCTTGGTTCAGAAATAATTGAGGTTACCATTTATAAATAATGATCTTTCAGGTGAGCAAACAAATAGTTTGTACCTAACCTGTGTACATTTCATGCCATTCCTTTTCAGTGTGTTCAAATTAAAATATGGATTATAGGTTATTTATGGAAACTTATGCATTCTAACTTCTTCCATAGTGCATTACCCTTCATACTTCTTTTGCCTCTGCAACCTTCACACATTTTTAATTCATTGTCATGTGATATTCTTTAATTAAATTCACTAATGAAATTCTCTGTCTACGACTTCTTCTCTAATCATTTACTCTTCTCTCATATGTGTTTGGTGATTTTGCTCTCATCCATTCCATCAACAAGACCAATCAAGAGTAGCATACTTTCATACTTTATATTACCGAAGCATCTCGTCCATATTTCTTCATCACCCATTCATCTCCTCTATCCTATTTTTACCACAAACTCTCTGCATGTTTCCATGTAATCAGGTAGCATTTATGCTTATCCTGGAACATCCAAGTTTCACATGAATGTCTTTTAAAGTTTCACTTCCATACAATAATGTAGGGAGGAGTTATTTTATATACTACCATTTTTCCTGTGTTGGACAATAATTCATCTTTTGATATATATGTGACATATGTATGGCTTTTCTGTTGGCATCCATATGTCTTTTAATCTCTTCATCTGCCCTATCACCTTAAGCAATCATTCTGCTCATACAAAGAGATATTTTTACAAAATTATCTCCTAGTTAAAATCTTCAATGATGGCCCTCAATATTCAAGCATTATTCACACTCTCTTGAACGAACATGTGCTTTCATTTAGGATGTATTTACCTTCAATTTCAATTTTTGCAACCAGGATTGTCCTAGATTTGCTTGCTGTATTGTTACAGGCAAATCACACAATGATACCCCTTGTCATAGTTGAAACAGTTTGAGATTAGATGAAATTTCAGGGGTTTCTTCTCAAATGTACACAGATGGCTGAAAGATAACATTTTAGTAGTAGTTATGTAGTATGTTATTATTTATTGGCAAATATTTTTGGTCATATTTATGAGGAAATTATGGAATTAATGCATTGGAAGACTGGGAATTATTTTTTGCTAAAACATAAGAAATCTATTATTTACGGGTTTGCATTAAAAATACCATGGCTATAATTTTTTTAGCATGTAATTCATTCATGGAATGCAGTTTGTGAACGAAGTTGACATTTTTGAGAACTATGGACTATGATCTTAATTTTTTTTATAATGTGAATTAAACAAAACCTGCAATTTCCTCTGAACATGAACTTGGAATGTCTCATAAGGTTCATGTTCATTCATGTTCTTTTTCTCATGCAGGAGTAAGGTAAGAGAGTGAAGGGAGGGAAAATAGTAATTTCAAATAAGAATACTGATTCATCTAAATCTTAAAAAAATGAATATCAACCAACAGTGGGTTCACCCAAACTAATGTATAAGCCATCCAGGCCTACAGACCAGGACAACTGGGAATCGTCTGGGATTTCTCTCAGGCATGGAGAAGTCATAGAATATTTGGGGATTAACCATATCACCTTGGGGCGATGGCTGAGGTTTCCTGGTCACTACTTTGAAAAGACATCTGTAAACAATTTTATGAATAATTATTTAAGCCAGGGAGTTATCCTTATTTTCTGGAATTATTTAAAATACTTATTGTTAAATAAATGGTTAAACATTGCTAGGAAAGGTGTCCTTTTATGATAAAATGTTGCTCCTTTCCTGTGGATGGTGATACTTAATCGCATTACACCCTATATTTATTTTTCAAGTCCTTTTATTACCTAAAATTGTGGTAATTAGTCTAAAAAAACTTCAGGCATCCCTAGCTTGCATGGGATGCTTTACCACTCAAAACTAGGAGAGCTGAGCTTGTCATTTGGACTTGTTTGGATTTTAATTCTCATTTATGGTCTCAATTTTTTTTATTTCAAAATGCTTTTGTGCCTTTTTCTAGGCATGGAACATTCATCCATGGAAAACATATAAACAATTATAAACTGCCTGAAAATACAAAAAATTATAGTTATACCTCTAATGGCTGTGACAGTCCTTTTCAATGGTAATTATAATTTTCTCTTTATGAAAAATTAACAAAAAGTTTTTTTAATATTTGCATTAACAAAAAAACATATAGTCTCATTTTAAATTTCATCCTAGTCGTGAGAAACAAGTTTTGGTGACTACAAACTAACTTCTCAAAAGACAGTCTTTGTGAGTTCTTTGATTGATAACAATAATCTGGGTCTCAATGTAAAGTATTGGCAAGATAAATGCCACATGACAAGGAAAACTAATCACAGGAACCTTGCTTCAAACATTTCACAATAAATAGTTGTGTTAATCACGCTGGAGAACAATCTTAAGTACACTCTGTTACTGCATGTTGAGGTTAATGGGCTTACCTTTTGCATTAATCTTTATTGAAAGGAAGTTTTCTCTCAAAAAATGGTACCACCCAGGCTGTATACAAAGTGATTCACTATGTACAGATTCAAATTCCTTGCCTAAACAATACCAGTATCTTCAGCACTGAAGAAAATACAAGGGAATGATGCTCATAATGGGAAGGAGTAATGGAAATCATGTATATTCAGATGATTCTTCCAAGTCACACCTTATGTGCAGATGTACTGTATCTGCATAGACTTCTAGATTCTCTTTTAGGATGTGGCAGAGGCCTTTCTTTGGTGTTAATTCTGGGAATTTGGAATAAAGATATCTTCTGGGAGTGGATGGAGTAAGATATCATCAATAATGGCAACAATTGTGCAGACTAATATTCTTAGTGAATCAACTGGACCTTAGATCTAATGCAGAATGGTATTAAACTGTTGATACAATTTGGAGAGCCTCTTGTATTCTTGGGAATAAGCACATGTTGCATCACATAACAGAAGTCCACCATCACCTCCAGGAAGACTTGTAGTTTCCCTCTTGAAGTACCCAATGCTCATATAACAATTGTTTTCTTATATGGTGCATACAGCTAAAACAATTTGTTGATAGATATTTTGTCATGAAAATGGCTTCCATACATATTTTCTAAAGCTATGACCCAAATTAGTTTCAATAGCTTTTGAGAATGCTAGTCAATCCTAGCTTGAGCAAACCAACAAATATGCATTAGTTTTCAAAATTTCTTTTTCAAAAGTTGTATTTTTCATTATAAGCTTAGTGAACTCATTTCATTAGATGATGAGCTGTTTCCGATTAATGCTTAGTCTTGCTTCATACACCATGGTAAACAAGCCAGATAAATTTGTAATAAAGTTCTGGATGGTAGTAGTTTCTGTATGTAAATAGCCTTCCCTGTGCAGGAAAGAATGAGCATCACCCTTAAATAAGTCTGTCTGGGTAAATTTTGATTTGGCTAGTTTATATATTCTCATAAGAGGAACCTTCATAATGATTTATAGCTTATTTTTTCACTGAATCTCTGCAAAAAGTTAATTGCTGAAGGTACGAATCATGTGGGCACAATGAAGTGTTTGAGTGTAAATAATAAAAATTTTTGTTCATCCATGCCATTTAGATATCTGTGTGGATATCGTCAGTACTGTATATATTTACTGTTCTGACGGCATAGGATTTATAGGAAATAGGATGATGAGTAAGTAAGAAATTGGCAACAGTACATTTATAATACAATAGTTCCCAAGTCCAGCTCGTAATATTCTGGGATTACCTTTATGCATTTTAATGAGTCCGGGAAGTTTCCAGATCAAAAGCATGCAGTAATTATAACGGAGAGAGATGGGCAATTAAGTAGATGACAGACTTAATCTCATCACTTGTAAGGTCATTGATGTACGACTGGTGGAATTTTTAAATTTTTTTTCTACATAAATTATGTTCTTTGTTGTGACTCAGCACCACTGAAATTGAGGAGGAGATAGAGGATACTTTTTGATGTGTCATAGCATTGTATCTTGGACGTGTGGTGCTCATAGAATTAATGAAGTAGCTGTTAAAAGTGTCTGGATCAATATGGATAGAGATATAATTTCTAGTTTTCCCTGATTCTCTCTTGACTACAGTCCAGGGAGCATTACATTTATTAGAGGTACTGTTGATTAAGTCTGAAGGTGGACAATGTGGTAGGGATAAATATTAGAAGAAGAATCGCATTAGGTTAGGAAGCTTTTACGAGGAGGAGGGAATTGATGTCAAGGACCTAATACAAGGATTTAAAGAGGAGAATAATAAAGACGTTGATATGCCATGTAGTTTTTTATGGTTCGGAAACTTGATCTTTGAGGTTTGATGAAAAGCATAGGTTGGAGGCTTTTGAGATGTAGGTGTGGAGAAGGATGGAAAAGGTGAAATGGACGGAAAGGAAAACAAACAGAAGTTATGGGAATGGTAGGAGAGGAGAGAAGGCTCTTTGGAGAAATACTAGGAAGGGAGGAGAAGTGGATGCAGGGTGTGATTAGTGGCAATGGTTTGCTGAAGACTGCGATAAAGGGTAGAATGTTGGGAAAGCGAGGAAGAGGGAGGAAAATATTACGCATGTAGAATGGTATGAAGGGAGGCAGGAAGTATGCAGAAATGAAGGAAGGATTTCTGTAAGTGTGTGTCCATCAGAAACCTACCTTAACCGGTAGATTACCAATAATAATAAAACTGTTGAATTGTGTTTCTTTTTTAGTGTTTTGTACATGTTTTTAAGTCTGTGGGTAATTGATTGTACTAACGGTGACCTTTATTATGCTTTCCCTAAGTTCTTGAATCTCAGGAATGGATGAGTGTCCACCAGATTTATTATGGGTGCGAGATTGAACAGTTTTCAATGGAAATCACTGATTGGAAACGGAAATAAGTGTATTAAAGAATACTGAAAAATTAGAATGTGTCCTCATGCGAAAGTAAACTAGCCTAATCTACTCCACCAAGTAGGCATTTAAAATCCTCAAGCCCATGAGAGGTAATTGGTCGATTATACTTTGAGTTGGGTTGCCTGTATGGACTTGTTTTTGGTATGAAACTGGAACAGCATGGCCATATGATCTGCTACTATTGGGTCAATGATAGTGACATAGTGGTTATCTTTGTCAACGGCTGCAATTTCACTTATTTCTGGTGGGTTCCATATTTGCTGTGATGATTACTTAACGTGGTCGAATAATATCACCACGCTCACTACATAAGTCAGTCTCAAAACCAAGCAATCATGGCAAATTAACACGAAACAAGCTGTTTTCAGTTACCCTTTACTCATAGGCACTCTTCCGTTACAGAACATACAATATAAAATAGCCAATTACACCTTAGAAGTCAGCTGATCGCACCTCTGTACGCTTAGGTATGTCTTCCATCACGCCAGAGGAGAAGAGAAAGAGAGAGCACTCTCCCAAGCCCAAACGAGTTGCCTGCCACCAGAGAGGGGAGGGAGATTTAGGAGTAGTGGGGCAAGCAGGGTCCCCTCACGACGCATGGCCCATGGCAAGATGCACTGATATCTTTACCACAGACAAGGGTATTCGACGGGGATTGGAGCACTATTGCCTGAAGTTCTGCATCCGTTGCATCATCCGCAAACTGAAGTAGCACCCGTGGATTTTGTTCCAAAATGGGGTTATATAAAGAGCCCCACTAATTTAACGCACGTAGTAAGTTGCGAGCGAAGTTGTCAAGACTTAAGTTGAACTTCATGTTACGTCTCCGGCCTGTTAAGACTGTGATTCGTTACATTGCACAGAAAAGGTTGAAGGATCTGAGAAGGATTATTTGGGACATAATCACCACTGGTAAATGAACCTGGTGATGTCAAAACCTCAGCTGATGATGGATCTCAGAAAAGTATGGTTGATTCGGTAGGAACACCAAACCGACCCTTGTCTTTATCCAACTCCCTGAAAATTCATTTTCTTGCCCGTACTCCCACTAGCCACAAATCCAGGCAATGTAATTAGGGACGGCAGATACATCTACTCCCATCTTGTATGCAGAGAATTTCTCATTCTGAGGGACAATCTTCCAGATGGCATCAGTGCAGAGAAAAATGTCCTTGATTCATTGCTGCACTACTTCCGGGGGAGATTTCATGGACTGTCTGGACATACAGGCACACCCTTAAAGTCCTTGGAAGAAACTCTTGTACCCACTTTCACTTGCTTTCGAGGCTACCTTTTAGGCTTCACCACTTTGAAGCCTCCTTCCTCTGTGTCAGGATGATCTTGCATATCGGTATGTTTAGCCGATATGCCGTTGATGGTATCATTGGGTGGATACGCTGAGCTGGTGAATGATTTCTCACTTCCCGAAGACACAGATGGTTTTTCCATTAATAAGACAACTGAATTTTTGTCAGTTGTGTTTCAGTAGTTGGAATGTTTCACCTTTTGTTTTGGCATGGAACCGGAGTTAATGCTCTGTTTAGAGTTTTGTTCAAGCTCTTGAATAAGTGTGGCCTTGGGAATAGTAGTGCTTACGTTACTAGATTTAAGGACTAAGTACAATTAAATGGTTGTTGTTTTTTGAGCAATGTTGGTTTGTTTTTGCTCCAGAGCCTTCACTTCCTTTTTCCAAATTTCAATATCCGCCGCCATCTTGTTAACAAGAATCTTATCAGACTGACAAGAAAAACTCATCCAAAATACTACTTGAAACTCATTTAGGGGTTTTAATAAGATTTCATTTAAGCTAGAGCACTTAGAATTTAGTATATATGAACATGAGTGGCAATCGATGGTTTTTTAATGTGACTTGATCAGAAAATTTCATGATGCACATGGAATCACATATGAACACGACACCTTGTTGGGCTGTCAAAGCTGCCTGCAGTAATGAATTGTCTTAGGGAATCGTGTAGCTCTGATATCTTGATGAATGGAAATTGCACTCATGGTTTTCAAGGGGAAAACACGGTGATTCTATTGAGTGCCTTTCCACCAGTCTGTGTTCATTATTAATGACCAGAAAAAGATGACGTACAAAGTTGATGAATTCAAACTAAATTCAGCGTTGATGTGGAGGACACAAACATATTCTTCAAAGACTGCTACCTTGAGTTTACCTCTACAGGTCTTTTATTATTCGTTGAATGTACAGAGGTTTAACTCTTAGGTGTTGTACAGAGAAGTAACTGGAATGCATGTTACTATTTGTAAGATAATATCAACTGAAACTGGCATTAGATCTTTGAAGCAAGTTTACACAGAATAAAACAACCATTTTCTGGAGATCAGCAATGCTGTCCTAGGGGAGTAATTCATCAACAACATACAAGCACGATTATTTTCAAGTGGCCCTGTCCAATCTCAATCGAACCATGGAAAACCTTTTTGTCTGCATGGATACAGCCTATGGAAAATCCATGGCTGAAGTTATTAAGAGATGCCTAAGCAAAATCTATGATGCTAACAATAACACACTAGAAATTTTGTAATTAATGAAATTGTTTATAGATAAATATTTTAAATAAAAATATATCTAGTTTAAACAATTCTACTTTTTGTTGTGTATTAAATTAGATAACCTGAAAAATATTATGGTGTCATTCACAGTGACTGCTGTGACATTTCTAGGGAAACATGGAAATCTGGCTATTCTAGTGTTCGTGGAATTCTACCTGAGTAATTAAAACACTCATTTAAGATTATTTTACTATTGGTACCATGATAAACCAGGGGTATAGAAACATCGTGGAAAGAGCAGTGTGTTGATGAATTGGGTGTTTTGTAAGGGGGGTTAAAGAACTGCTAGGAAGTAGGAAGGATAATTCATGAACACTATCGAAGATATGTCTGGGAAGGTAATAATGGAATTGGAAAAGATTCGGGTAATCACTTATAATTCCACATAAACTTGATTGATCACACAACCTAGGTTCCGACGTTAGACGTCATCATGAGGTAGTTTCTACAGAAGACATGTGATATTAAGGGCAGGGGAAAGTAAAGTGATAATCTCCATTCTATTCCAATCCATTTCTAAAGGTAAAGATTGGTTGCAGTACACCATTCTTTGGAAAGAAATGTTAATGGACCAAATAATTCACTCTAATTCACATTGTTTCGCCCAAAAGCCTTCGGCCTTTCATGCAATAATCCACTGATTAGTCTCCATCCCTATGTCTGGTTCAAATGTAAATAAGGAACTGGATGTAATTAAAATGATAGCAGGAAACAATGGCTCTCCAGAAGAATTAATCAATAAACTTTATCGTAAGAAACTTACTAAAATGGCCGTAAGCAATATTTACAATCCGAACTTATGAAAAATCCCACTGAAAAATTGTGACGCATTCTCTGTTTAGGGAATGTTTCTCAAAAATTAAGCAAGAAAATACCCCAAGAAAAAATTAGATTAGTCTTTTACAACAAATCAAGACCTGAAGACCTGACCTTGCACGCTAAAGACAAGATTCCCCAAGAGGAGAAAAGTGGAGTGTATAAATTAAAGTGCTAGGAGTGTTCAGCTAAATATATTGGGCAAACAGGACGAAAATTCAAAGAAAGGGTCAAGGAGCATAAAGCATGTGTTAAGAATAAGAGTATCACATCCCTCTTTGCCAAGCACCTCATTGAACATTACCACAAGAGTGACGTTGAACCCGTAGATTCTTCACATCGAAATTAAAGGGCATAGACTCTCTGCATTGGAACAATTGGAAATTTTTAAAAGTTTTCATTGCAATGATGAAATTGTAAATGAAATTTTGTATCCCTCCCACTTCCCCCTCCTAGACCTACCACTCTTCGTGGCCAGTGCTCCCCACAGGGGGCTTCTTGGTTCCAAACAAACCCCCATTAACAGCCAACGGTTTACACTACAGGCTGTGCTTCCCTTTCCTTCCCCTACCATCTACATCCACACAATCATGAATTTCCTTTTCCCCCCATCCCCCTCAGCCCATTCCCTTCCCCTGTCCTGAAGGTGTGTATTTATATATATATACACACTGATGTCTTCTGTAGAAACTACCTGATGATGTCTAAAGTTGAAACCTAGGCCGTGTGTTCAATAAAGTTTATGTGGAATTACAAGTGACTACTTTCAATTCAA
>LYUA01002089.1:8527-19566 GCA_002093875.1 Calopteryx splendens | reverse complement strand
AATAAATATTTTGTAATATTCCACAGTTATTAAGAGTAATCTAATCTTTTTTTATGCTGGTGCTTCGTTATCTGAGTTTTATATAATTACCTTTGATGAGAATGCATAACCATTGAAAATATCTGGTTATTCACAATAAGTTGTGAAGAATATTGCAAATTTTTGAATTGATTTGGTGAAAAGTAAAAATGAAGATAGATTTGACATAATTAAGGCATTTTGAAAGTGATTTAGGATAGAATGTAAAATTCAGAAAAAGGAATGGAAGTTGAATGGAAAATCAGTTGTGCCAGGAACAAACTATTTTGCGTTGGGAATCGTGTATAATCACATTTTGGATTTCACCCAGTTTTGTTATGATTGAAATATATAAAAATGTGAGGCAGTCGAATATAACTTTCTTTTCCCATAGTAATTATATTATACAATACTTAACTAATAGTTACATTTCTTGGAAGTCAATTATTTTTTTTTATATTTAAAAAAATTTGCATAAAAATTGCACTTTGTAAGTCTTTGAATGTTGATTTTAAATTGCTTAGAAAATGTATTGTAGTATATGTGATTTATACAGATGAGAAGAAATGCAAAAAAGTATTCTTAATTGCAAATAAATGACGTAGAATCCTGTTGAGGTACCTATAGTAGAATCAGATCAGCGTTCTTATATTGTTGGCAAGTCAAATATTGGTTTTGGATGAGATTGGAAAAAGAAACCAGTATCGGGCCAGCCCTAAAATCTAAATAATATTGTAATAATTAGGATATACTTATTTCAATTTCCCCTTTGGAATAAAGTGGTGTGTGTTTATGGATTATGACTTCTATTCACTAAGTTTGGGCAATTTTCAAATTCCACCATTTTGCTGTACAGATATCACGAATGCAATCTTTTATATTTATTATTGGCGTAACTTTGCCCACTTCCTCTTCAATGTGGCAACCCATGTTATTCCTTTTGGTGATGCTTGGGGTTTAATATGAATCATTTTTTTGCTGTGGTGGAGGTTGCATTCCATGTAAGAGGGTCATGATTTAGTTGCTTAATGGAGCTCTTTAAAGGGCAATAGTGGATTGCGTGTTCTTTAAAAGTCTACTTGGGAGCATGCATAATCCCAGCATGTCTCCCGTCTTAATTTTTCCAGTATTCTATCAGCGGGGTTATCCCGTTGCCCTCTGCCTTTCCTTAACCTTCCTACCTCATCCTCTCCCCATCTCTCTTCTTTCAGAGGCACATATTGGACACACTGTGCCTCCCCTTGAAGTCACTTGAGCTGGAGCCGGGCCAGCCCGAGAGGAGAGAGTGGGGTCTGTCATAACTTTTGTCGAGGCACCTCCCGTTATACTCTTAAACTCATCCACTTTGGGGACTGCCTTTTGGCACTTCATAACTTCATTCCTGTGCATGCATTTCCCATGGTTGGAGTAGTAATTCCAGATGATGCATTGTCATTGTTATTGAACATGACAACACACTTTCCACGGGTCAAATCTTAAAATAATTTGTTTCCCAGTTATGAGGCTTTTAATACGACAAGCTGAAGGCATTTTTTGTTCTCATTAGGGGTGTTTCATGATATTAAGTGAATCAGATGTTAAAGTCAAAACCCACTGTGGTTTCATTTGTGTTACATGAATTTAGCTATGGGTTTGGTGTTGAATTATTTTCTGAGCAAGTTGTTCCCTCCAAAATGTACCAATTTCAATGAATTAGCATTATCAGTACATGAATTCAGTGAAAACCTATTTACACTTAAAGTCTGTGGAAGGTGGGTTTAATGCAGTTCTCTATGCAGTTGCCATTTCTACTATGGGTAAATTCATGCACATGGCTGTGTTCATTTGCTCAGCTGCCTCTTGGCACGTTTTTAGAGAGAGAAGAATAATAATGGGTTCAGTCATTCTAATCAAACAGCTGTATTGGGTTGGGGAAGATTGGAATTTTGAGAACTATTAGGGCCCACAGTGTTGGGCACAAGGCGGGCTGTTCAACGTACGAGGGGCATCCCGGCCGGCAAACCATGGTCTAATCCGTGGTTTCGGAATAGATTGCCAATCCGGTGGTCCGCTCGGGAATGCTTATGTGCTGTTAGCTTGGCACTCCCTCAAGGTTTGTATAGTAGTATTTCAGTTATGAGGATATGCTCAGGTAAAATGGCATGGTGGGGTGATCCAAGTAATTTTTGTTTTGGGATAATATTTTAATGAAGCATTATATTCATAGAAAATAGAAAACTCACTTTTTGTCGTACCAAAATTCATTAAGACCAATTGTCTAATCAATCATTTGACACATGCATTATCTAATTAATAGGTTAATGGTCAGTGTGTTATTTAAAAACACAACTAGTTTCACAGACAGGAAAATCTACCCTTTCTAAAGTTATTCATCTGTTTAAAGTTTTTCAGATATTCCATTGCACATGCATTGTCATGAATGAATTAATCGTAACCCAGTTTTGCTGTAGGCTCTTAGTCATTGACTTAACCAATTTATACATATTTGGAAAAAAATTTCTAACATTTTTGTTTTCTTTTTCTTCGATGCATAGATGTGGAGGATGTTAAGTTCGTGATAAACTTTGACTATCCGAACTCTTCTGAAGATTACATTCATCGCATTGGGCGTACTGGTCGTTGTGAACAAACTGGGACATCGTATGCTTTTTTTACACCAAGTAATAGCAGGCAAGCTCGTGATTTAGTATCCGTTTTACGAGAGGCTAATCAGAAAGTCAACCCAAAGCTGGATGAAATGGCTTCCATGAGATTTGGTGGTGGAGGCGGTGGTCGATTTGGAAATGGTATGTTGGATTAGTTTGTCATTTTGTTGGAATAAGGTTTTACAGATTTTAAATTGGTATTGATTCTTGACTTTACTTATAGTCCGCAATCGTTGGGGAGGTGGCGGTAATGGATATGGAAACAGCAATGGGTATCGTGGTGCAGGAAACAGGAACCAAGGAAATCGCTGGAATGACAATAACAATGTCAATGGAATTTCAGGTAAGCTAAATCTGTTGCCTACAAACACTTAAGTCATGGCTACTGTAAAACACAGGCTTGCAGTGGATTAGTCTATTTAAAGTTTTCAAGAAGAGTTTTCATATCATTTTTTAATTTGAAATGGGTGTGTATTGTTAATCATAATGCTTTTGTAATATAACTATCAAGAGTATTTGTATTAACGAAGGTTTGTGAAGTTAAGGTTGGGAATATCACTTGTTAGCAGTAGGTGATTTGAAATTCTCTTTTTTTGCAGCTTACAAGAGTTGACTGCCATGACTTCTTAGTGGAAATTTCAGCAGAATCACAGATGGTAATGTGGGTGCTCTCAGAGGCTGAAGATAAGAAAGATGATCTTGATTTTTGGATCTTTTTGTACTGATGTCACATTGAATCAAAAATTGGCTTGGTACATTGGGATTAGTGCCACACTAATTTTGGATTCCATCTATTGATGGTCTTTTCATGGAATACCAGGTCCATAACTCACCTTTATTTCTCCACTTATTATGAAGATGATGTTTTCCAGTTATTTATGTATGGAAATTAATTTTATTTGTATTTCACCACAGGGATAGCCCTTATGCATTTGTACACAGCCCTTCATATTCCCTATTCTTGACATTCCTAACTTCTGTCATTCAAGTGTGAAGGGATTTCTTTCAAATATTTCCTGTTTATTTCATGTCATAATCTTTGATGGATAGCTGAGTAGCATTGTTTGTCACTTAATTGAGCAGCATCATGACCCTGTTACTATGATTTTTGTTTCAATTGTAATGTTAGATATAGCATTCCAATCTTTCTCCAATCATAAAATTTAATTAATACCAAATATTTGGTTTATCAGGTGATATAAAAATTCAATTTTCTACAAGGTTTAGATTTTTATCAAGTTGTTTGACAACTGAAGTTCTATAATTGCATAAGTTTTGCATCCAAGACTTAGTTTAGCTGGTCTAGTCAGTTATTCAACCCTCCCAGAAATGTGTGCAGTGGCATTTTTGGTACAAAACAGCCAGGAAGCTGGTTCTTCCTATGTTGGCTTTACTGCACAATTGTGGTTCACTGCACTTATTCTTTGATTTAATGTCGATTCCCATTGACGTTTCCTTGGCAGTATTAATTGTGCAAGATGCACATAATTTAAAGGGGTGAGATTTTAGTTTTTCTCACCACAGATTTCGGCATTTCATTTTGATGTTGTTATTTTCCTTTAAACTTATGAATCCTTCTAAACTATATGAACACTTTGTATCTGTTGTGAAACTCAATAAAAGGCTAAAGCATGTAATTTGTTTTTCAATTATCTGGTATACCTTGTTTCTTCAGTTAGGATTGCCTGCAAATTACAGTTTTTCTGGAAAGGAATATCCTAAAACTTGTTCATTTGAAGAATATTTTGTGCCATTTAAAAAAAATTTGAACTGAATTTTTTATGTATCCATTAAGTGACTATCTTGCACAGTGTTTTGCATCAATTTCTGTATCAATCCACGGGCTGAAAAACTTGTGCATTAACCAAATGATAAATACAGAATTATATTTACTCAAGTACTATCAGTTCTTGATATTAACTTCATGATATGCAATAGAATCTGGTATCAGATGTGATGTGGTGGAATTTTTCTGTAATAAAAGAAAATGTTGCAGAATTACACTAAATGTGTGTCATTAAAACTAGTTTTGATGTTAATACAACATTTTCAATTATTATATGTATGTACTTGAAAATAATTTAAAAGTATTGCAACTAGCTAATTGGTGGAAAATTGCAGTCATTTTTGCATTGGTATGTGACTAGTATCTTAATTATTTGTGGTTTCATTTATGAATTGTCTTTTATTTGAAGGAAAATTTTCAATTAAGTGAAAGTTCAATTCCTTCATGGGGGGACGAAAATTATCAACTTCTTATTAAATTTGGTCTTGGTGGGATGTTATGAGTAGTCAAGTGTCTGAGAATCTGTTTGGTAGTTACCTAGGCATAATAGTGTCCTACATTAGAATCTGTGATATGTTTGAGTTGCTATACTATAAACTTATTTTCCTGGGCACCTGTTCATTCTGAGACATAATAAGTGTCCTAGTTTATTGATTCAACATGATTAGGGAACTGCCTCATGCTAAATCAACCTCTGGTTAAATATCTTTCAAAATTAAATTCCTTCCCTTGGGAGTGCTCTCAAATGCTATTGACTTAAGTGAAACTAGATATTACACTATTAATCTAACAACATATAAGCGATATGTCTGGTAAATATCAGCCATATATTAACCATTCCTTTGGAACATCATACAGGTGCATACAATCTAGAATTCACCAACAATCAATCATTCAAAAGTAGTAGCAGTAATAAGTGTATGATATTCTTAAAACTCTTGAATAATTCTTACTCTGTTGTAACTAGAAAATTATTGTTAAATTAAAATTCATGATTTAGGTCTAGCATATGCTATCACATTATCAACTTCTGAAAGGGATCCTCACAGTCAATGATATTTTTCTGCGTTAAATCTAGGCTGTTCATAATTTATAGTTTGGCCCCTAATTGTTTGCCTAGAATAGGTGCCCTCTATTGATTCCATGGGACACCTGGAGTAAAAATAACAATGTACATTTTAAGAAGAACATTATGACTGGCTGAAGTTCATAACTATAAATAGAATATTGTGAAAGTCAAGGGTGCATTTTCTGTGGTTGCACCATGTAGGAAAAATCTCCATCTGTAGCTTCCAAGGTTGACTGGTAACCAGTGGTGGAGTAGATCATCTCACACTATGCCACCCTGAGGTCACTACAGAGTACCTTGGAAGAATTGAAACTGAGAAGAAGTTTGTAGTAATAAATGTGTTTTTGTTAGATTTTTTTACAGAAACCTAATTGATACTTAGGGACGTAATTATTACTCTCAAGAAATGCAATTAGTCTTGAACAGAGAACATGGTTGGCATTCAGGATTTTTACTGTTACAGTTCTTCATTAAGATGAGAAAATGTTTTTGGATGATTGGGAAAATGCCTTAGTTCAGTGGCTCATTAAGAGTGGTTCCATAACTATCTTTGTACATGATTTTTGGAGCTTGCATGAAACCTCAAAGACCGGGGGGTGATTTTCTACTGATATGATAAAAATATTTTCTAATTCCGTGCAATCACATAATTTTAGGGTCTGTAATGAATTCACCTTCAGACCAATGAGGAAGGGAAAAGTATGGAGCACCTGTTTATTCCTTGACTAATTTCCAAGCTTTACTGTAGCTATGATTAGAAATTTAGTCTTAATGCTTGTAAAATCTTTTACCTTTCTTATTTAATCTTATACTTTTTATTATCATGATAGCCATTATGAGTCTGCATCACCATGATGTTTGTAATAATATGCCTTCTCTCTGCTGATAAGGTGTTCCTGGAGTTGTTTATTATAGCATAATTTAGGCATGGTTTAACATAAATGTAAGGAGAATTTCATTGAAAGAAAGTAAGCATGTAGATTATATGCTGCTTGCTTGTGGAATCTAATTATTAATTATAGGTTGGTGGTACTGGCCGTTACTAGGTAGAAGGGATTCATCATTAAAGGTAAACTTGGTTTTTTCACTTATTTTATTCATTTTAAGTTTTGGAAAGACCAAGTTTGTAAATCTCTACAAGATTTATAGACTTTCTGCATGCTTTTCAAATTTCCAGCATCAGTAGCGGGCTACCATCTTGCCAGTATCAGTGGGCTTTTTTCCACAGGGCACATGTGTTTCTGATCATCCTTTTTATTCATTTATTTGATAAATTGAGGTAGGTACACAAAGCTACTTAATATGTGATGCGAATATTTTTGATAGTAAAATGGATGGTACCTTCTTAACTATTCTCAATATTTTAACATGAGATTGCAATGACAGTTTTTTGCTCATACCACAAAATTTTAGTGGAGATGAAAGTTCTGTTTAATCCTGCCTCTCATGGATGTGTAATTGAAGTGACAACTTTTTTGCTACCACTTTGAACATGTGTCAAATATGCAAGGATTTGTGTCAATTTAGTTTTTCATAATCCAACTTGATTCCAAAATGTTCTTCATCTTTTAAGTGGCAGATATTGTTACTATCATGAATTGTTTATAAGGTCAGTTTTAATAAATCAAGCTTTGAAAATTTAATTATTACCATGATTTAGACTTGTTTCATATTGCCTCTTCTAATTAAAGTATTTTGGAATATCAATCTATGTATATACTGAGTGAAAGGAAGTTGCTAGATTTAACTAGGGGAAGATAAAATGGAAATGACCGAGATATGAATAATTGTTTTAATTTAAATGAAAGAAAAAGCTTTTAAACGCCTTGGAATGTTTGAAATATGTATTTGCATGTTCTCATGCATATGTATGCTGTCCATTAAAAATTTTTTTAAGAGCAAGAGTTAGTTTCTATTCATATGTAACATCCCTAATGTAGGGTGAAAGTTATTTTACTATTGCTTTGTCAGCAATGTCCTCATTGCTATTGGAATACTTGATTATTCCTGCAATTTCAGTTGAAGTGATTTAGGGCCTAACACATTATAAATGGATTCATTGTGCATTAGAGCTAAAACTTCTGTGAAGATGGTGGTGAAAGTAGAGATAAATCATCTGACTTCCAGGATTTAAATGGATTTTGATGCATTTCTGAACCGAAGAGTGATGGGAAACATTTTTGGCCCAAAGACTGCAAATATTTTAGCAAGTGGAATGCAATTCAGTAGGTAGGTGTTTATTTTAATGTGATCTTGGAGTTTCCTGTCTGATAAAGTTAGTTAAGAGTATTTAACTGATAAGATCATATTAATACTCAGTCATGGACTGAACTGCTTACTCCAAACTTCACCTTTCTGGTGTTCTCTCATTGCCCGAAGAATATGGACTAGTTGATGGTATCTGCTGTTACTTGGTGGAAACGATTCATTATTGAAAGACAAATCAACCTTAGTTTTCCACTAACTTTATTGAGCACAACCAGGGTTTCGACAGTGAATTCATCTTCCGGTGAACTGTTCAAAGTTGACTAATTAGGTGCCCTCTTGTCCTAGAGTGATGCCATCAGAGAATCAACATTTCTCAAATAGCAGAAGTAAGACATTTAGCTGTATTACTGAATTAGTAAAAGAAATAGATTGTGATATCGCCAAATGGAGGTAAAATGAAATGTTAAATTTTTCACATAAATTAGAAGCTGTTCTCTTTTGTGGTGATGCTAAAAATGTTTTGCCAATCCCATCATATTTGGGTAAGATCATGAAAATAAGGTCAGAGATAGAAACGGTAAAACAGGTTAAAAATGTAATTTTTCCTGCAAGTTATAATTTATCAGAATAATTGTTAAAGATAGCAGTCACGGAAGAATATTTTATGCTAAGTACAATAATAAGTAATCTTAATATCATCTTCCTTAATTGCAACCTCTCTATCCACTATCAGCTCATCTTGCTGGGTGAGGTAATATTATATATATATAGTGCATGTTAAGATGTTAGTATAGTGTCCTTCCATCACTTGAACGTTTTACCTCTCCATTTGATTTTAACATTAGTGTACTGTATTATTTTAACGGCACAGGTGGAAACACCTCCTTCCACACCCTAATTTTGGGTGCAGGTACCGTGTGGATGGATGAATAAATTCATTTCACTGCCATGCAAGATTATTTTACTCAAAAACATTTAATTTTCGACCATAAAAGCCTCTTGTTTATGCTATAATTTGGAGGTAGCCACATTCAAAATTACATAGTGCTTCATTAACAGTGGTTTTGTCTCGTAGAAGTCTTTAAAAAATAATACACTACCCGCAAGAATATCCTTTGGTTGCTGTAATACCTATTTTGTATTATCAATAGTTATTTCTTTGAATTACACACGTGTACAAAAGGCCCGCACCTCGAAAACAAAAGAAATGCGTATTACGATGTCGCCATCTTCAGGCAATTTTCTGCTGTAGGGAATTCGTGGCAGCCATAGAAATCCCATAATTCTTTGCGAATTCCTCTTCCGGCCGAAGCAATGGTAAGCACATGTTGACCGTGTATTAAAAATTGAATCCCTTTTCATCTATAACATGTAACTGCTAAAAACATGAGTTTCTCTTATAAAATTTTAAAATCTCTCTTATCTTTACGCAGGGTATCGATATAAATCATAAATGGGACCGCAAGGTTGTGAGGCGAGAGCCGAAATCCCAGGATGTGTATCTTAGGCTCCTCGTTAAGGTATTTATTGAAATGTTTGACAATGTTGTTGAAGTTATATATTGGAATCATCAATTTTATAGCCCTAATGATATCTTTTTTCCTTAGCTTTACAGATTTCTTGCTCGTAGAACAGAGTCCAAATTCAATAAAATTATACTGAAGAGGTTGTTTATGTCCAGAATAAATAGGCCACCTATATCAATGGCTCGTGTTGTCAGATTCATGAAGAAGCCTGGACGAGACGGAAAGATAGCTGTTGTTGTCGGCACCGTTACGGATGACAAAAGAATCTGGGAAATCCCCAAACTTACAGTAAGTACTTCATGGAATAATGATACGTTGCGGTGTCCTATTGAAGCTAAGGCACTCGACAAAAGCTATTAAAATATTTTTTGAAAATATAATTTCAACTTTTTCCTTGCACTGTTTGTTTATTCAAGTAAGATCTGGATCAGGGAGCCTTTTGAAACAGCTTAATGCAATAATTTTTTATGGAAATAACTAAAGTTTCCTCATCTAATTTTACGGAGCCTACTTAATTAATTTCATTTATTTGGTCATTTTGATTGGTAAAATATGATTAATTATCTGTTACAGAATACGGAAAGAAACTAATCTTATTTGTGTGGTTATGACTGCGGACAAAAGGCTGCAGTACGACAAGTGTGTGCTAACTTGTACTGTGGGAATTTTTCGTGTGAAATTGGGTTATTGGAACAGTTACTATTTATTCTTTTAATGTATTTCGTTTTGCATGTTTCTGGCCTTATATATCACGCTAATCAATGCTGCAGTTAGGCGTCCTGCAATAGAAGTGGCCATACGAAGGCTATTAATACAGCTAAATTTTGTCTCAATTTCGTATTCTATTATATAAGACATTCACACGCTGTAAATATTATGTAATGATTAATTTTATTTTATGTATTTCCTCCACCTTACTCAATCTAATGGGTGAGGGTCTTGGGGGCATTGTTATGCACATAGATAGTTTCATGCTTTATACACAGTGTACTATGTTAACTTTCGGGGTTAGGACTTCTGTGTCTGCAAAGACCTAGCCGTGTGTTTTAGTCTGTTTGGTTGAATTCTTTTAGTCCACCCGTGTTAGAGAAGTTATAGTTAATGTGGAATAGCTATGAGGTTCTCAGAGCGTTAGATTGGTTTGTGAAAATACATATTCATGAGTCATTATGTACGTATGAGTACATATATGTATGTATTCAAACAAAAGTAAGCACGCCCAGGTGAAGAAATGTTTATTTTTTTTAATTTTTGCTTGATTTATTGAATTTATTAATGTGCTAATTTTTTTATAATGCACAGGAATAATCCCATTTTTCGATTAGTCTGAAATTGTAGAGGGGTGAAATAATGCTCTCTAATGGAATTAAATTAAGGGAAAGGTTACAGTTTTTTATTCTTTATCTATTGAATTAATTTTTCAACAGATCTGTGCCCTCAGAGTGACTGAGAAGGCTAGAGGAAGAATTCTTGGTGCAGGTGGTGAAATTATTACCTTCGATCAGCTGGCTTTACGTGCACCCACAGGAAAGAACACTGTTCTAATGCAAGGTACGTTATTATTAGTGGACAAGACATTATTTCTAAATGGTTTGAACATGGAAAATATTTTATTGACATGACTGGAAATTCAGGGGTTCAGGTATAGTATTGGGTGACAAAACAGCCTTCGGCATTGTTGCAAAGCCTTCTGGACTATCTTCATGAAATAAAAAGTAATGAGAACGAAACACTCTGTTTTTCCACATAAAATTTATTAAAACGACCTAGGTTTCGACTTATGAAGT
>LYUA01002088.1:11425-22822 GCA_002093875.1 Calopteryx splendens | reverse complement strand
CACGTGGATCCCACGTTGATTCCACCACCCATTTCTCACTGGGTATGCTTTTCATCATACCTCAATGACCAAGTTTCAGAGCCATACAAAACTACACTCCATATCAATGCCTTCACAAGTCTTTTCTTTACATCCTTGGCTAAGGCCCTTGTCATCAATTCTCTCCTCCTCTTAAAGCTTCCTTACCTAATGAAATTCTTCTTCTAATATCTTTACCACATTGCCAACCTTCATCCAAAACACTGACGAAATAGCTAAAATGTTCTTCCTGCTCAAGTTTATGCCCTCCCACTTTAATGTTTATCTTTGGTTTCCTATGCCTTGAGAAGCATTACCATTGTTATGGTCTCATTTATTTCCATTCCATACCTATCGCACTGGCTCTCTAGTGAGCTCAGCAATGACTGCAACCACTTGGCTGATTAGCTAATGAAAACTTGATCAGCTGCAGACCTAACTGATTGAGTGTGCCTCTACCTCTCCTAAACCCATCCTCTCTTTAGCAATCGTCTGCCTTCTTTTCCCATCCTCTTATTAATGATCCTGAGGATAATATCAATACATATATTGTCAAAATCTACATTTTACATCTACATTAAAATGTAACATTATGACATGACCATAATAAATATAAATCTTTTTAAGAGAGTGATGAATCTAATATTGTGTAAGGAAAACTCATGAGAAGTACCTGCTGATAATCAGATAATTTTTGACATAAAAAGTAAAATTAGTCCTCATCTTCAGTTCATTAATAGTAGTACGAACTTATGTATCACAGAGAAAGTACCTGGTAGAAAGTGTGAAATTCCATCCTCACCTGTTTTGTGTAATTATGTATTCATAGTTTTTTATTGTAGAAACATTTGTGAAAGTGAATGTTTATGACTGCTCATATCCATGAATTTTGAAAGCCAAAATGCTGCGGTACTAGTTAAGAAATATGACACAGTTCAAATTACTGCTATACCTAAAAGTGAGTTAATATGTGCATGACAGGTGTCCAAGTAATAAAGAAGTGTGCCTGTCTTTCATTAAAACTTATGTCCAATGTTGAAGGATATATGTTCTGTGAAAGGCATTAGACTTAGTAGAATTGGAACAGCACACACACTTCTGATTTTGGCCAACTATAGACCACATAAAATAACTCAAAGCATTAATTATCGTTTCTTCTTTTTCTTTATAAAATAATACATTTAGAGTGTTTTAATGTATAATACCTACATTTGAAGTAAGTTTATATTTACATAATTCAAAATGCAACTCAACATACTGGCAACATTTGTGAAGCATTTTGTCAATAATTTCTGGCCTTGGTTATAATGTCAATAATTAGTGTATCAATTGAAAAAAAATCAATATTTACTGAAATCAACAGGACTCCAATACGTGTACCTTGAGTATGAATCTGACTCATCTAGAGTGACATAATAACAATATATATTTTTACTACAATTTGGTCTTGTACAGACACAAATTACAACATAAAAGCAACACAAAAAACACAATAATGCAAGAAAGATAATAATAACATCAAAACTTGTCATACAGGTAACCTAAAATCCTGTAATAGGCTTTCCTATAAGTAACTGCTTGACTCTTTTCCTGAAAATAGTTGGACAGCTAGTAGACTTAATAGAGTTAGGAAGTTTAATATAGAGAATAGAAGCAGTATGGTGAGGTCCTTTAAAACCGATATTCAGTATATAACTTTTTAAATGTTCATCCAGTTTCCTGTGAGAGTCATGCAGGTGTGATATAGCATTCATGGGAAACGGATGGAGGTAAGTTTTTACAAATATTAACACTGTTGAATGTAAAATGCAAGGAAAGTTAGAATACTAGCTTTATAAATATTTCCTTGGGTGTTGGACTTGGACTGTAGACAGCCTATTTTTGAAGTGAAAAGGTTTTTTTCAGATTTACCATCATTCCTCCAAAAGATTAGACTACAGGGCAGGGGAGAGATTCAGATGTGAAACAATGTATCTTTTCCAACAACAGTTAAACTCAACATGATATGTCTCTCACATCCAGCTATACCGGATGACACCCAGGAAGGCCAACCTGACTTACACTCAGGTGTGCTAACCTACCATACAACACCCCCCCCCCCTTATGGTTAGAGGTTCATTCGTTGGAGAGCTTTGACATTCCTACCACTCGTTGTAACTGTCTGCATTGTTGGTTTCATCTTGTGATGTATCTACAACTATGATCTCTCCATCATGAGTGCTGGCTGGTGCACCCACTTCCAGATGTTGGGTAGTTCCTCTATGAAGTGCAGAGATACTTCTCCCCCATGCGATATGCTGGAGCCTACATCTCATTCTAGCATCAGGAATTTTAATTATGACTCATTGTGGCATTTGACAAATTTTGGCATATGTGAACACTATTACGCCTTACAATGTTACCTTTGCTGTTCCTTACAAGGTATGACCGGGGGCAACTATGCTTTCCCACTATTATTTATAGTTTCCAATTTTCATTTCTAGTAGTTCTGACCATTACTTCACCCCCTTCCTTCAATATTTTACACATATTGCATTGAGAATTTTGTTTAGAATAAATGACCACACCCCCACCTTTGAGAGTAGGTGGACAGGAAGAAGAAATTAGGTTATTTCCTTGAACAGTTAATACCAAAATTTCATTTGAGAAAAGCCAATGTTCACACAAGATGAAAATGTAAGAATTTAGGTTCTCAAGAAGGACGCATAGGTGACCATTATAACAAATAGAGTGGGCATTATACAGAATGAGTTTAATATCCTATCATTGGAGTGTAGTAAGGACTTTGATTTCTTTTTTCCGTGCCATTCCCCTGGGAACTTGAATATTATAGTAAAAGAATAGCTAACTTAAGTGGCTGAATACATACATTAGCCCTTTCACTGGTGACATAGCGGGAGGGGAAAGTTAGGGGTATGGAACCCATACTTAATCTAGTGGTCTGGAAGAATTTAAATTGATGCATGACAAATCTGCTTATGCTTAAAATTGCATAGGTATGATTGTTAAAGGGAACGAGGAAATAAATTATATGTTTTAGCAATTGTGAAAGCAGAGATTACGGTGGCAGCATGTCTGTGGGACTAGATGAAGGAGAGATTGCTTGGTGGTTAATAATTATTAAATTGAGGGTCATGGTGCATTAGCCAATATAGACAGCTCAGCAAGATTTAGCATTTGATATAATGTATGACGTAACTTGAGGAGCAGGAAGAATTAATTAATAAACAAGGCATTCCTAATGAAATTTTATTTCCTATACTAGCACATGCTATTAGGTAACTCAGGAGTAAACTCAGACCATAGGAAAAGGCATCGATGTGAGTGGTTCAAATATATAGGTACACGATCATGACAAACTATAAATAGTTATTGCACCATGTAACACTTAAGTAATAGAAATTATTTCTATTTTTCAAACAAAACCATTTGATAAAAATTTGCATATTATTACTATCATACATTTTTACAATGCTGTCTTAGCTTTCCAACGTTTGCTATCGTTTAAATTGTTTTATTTTCTCTCCTGAAGCTGCACTCCTTGTTCATTTTTCCGTTCCCTAAGATCCTTTACATGTGTTTTCACTAAATTTTCCCGTAATTAGTTGACTCGGAGTTTTTCATATTTTATATCTATAGCAGTGAACGCATTCACCATTTTTATAGAGGAATAACTAAAAGGTAAGAATTATAATAGAAAAGACTATTATTGTTAAAATTAAACCACTATACCGATCTCAGAGTAAGATCCTTAGTCTGAGATACCGATCCCCTTTCCGCCTTAATTTAAATCATTTGTTTCGCAGAAAAATTAATGCGTCAATTGTTTCAATGTAGTCATGGGAAGCAGACACAATGCAATATGGCGGGAGGACTCAATGGAAATAAGAAGCTTTCGCTCACAATCCATGTATCCATTTTAAACCACTTATGGTGAATAATAAGGGTATCTGGACTCCTAACTTCATTTTATGGAGTAATGGGAGGTTCATCACAACTTTAATTGAAGATGTGCGATGTATGCGCTGATTTTGTGGACCTACTGCAGTCGTGTAAGCAATGAAATAAATTTTCCAATTAGTTTACGATTATTGTGAGTGATATTTCTTGCATTAATTCTAATAACCCTGTTGGAAAATCGTGAGCTTAAGAAAATTTCCTCCCCTCGCATATAACAAAGGCGGTTTGTATATCATTTACATTATCTTAGTTTACTATGACCTACGAGTTTTGTTGACACTATGAGTTATTGATGAATCTATATTAGGTGTTATTAATGTTTGTAAATTAAATCAAAATGGTTTGGGTTGTACAAATAAAATACGGAACGTGTAATAGATGTTGATGCCAATATTTTGTTTGGCCAATTGTACCAATGTATCTTGTAACTTCATAGGTATTTAATATAGAAAGATAATTGGTGTTATTGGTATGTGTTCATGGGTGAATCAAGTTGTGTTAAATTATTTTCGCATTGGGTAATTAATTTGTTGAGCATGTTTTGGAAAGTAATGCCTTTTGTTTATTTAAACAGATGCAGAGAGAGTGTCTAAGGAAATAAGTGACAGACCTATTCCAAATAAAAGTGAATTTGAAGTTGTTTTTAATTATTTGCAGTCTTGGTCTCAGAGGTAAAACTAAAATTTCAAATAAACAAGTACACGGTTATCTCCACAACTTTTTGACAGTTAAATAATGGGAGACTTTTTCCGCAGGCAATGCATGTGTTGTTTCCGCGATGCGAAGAATTTCGAGCGTTTTAATCTGGTCATACAAAGCATAATATGCCTTGCAGTTAGTCAGTTGAGGGAGCTTCATCAAGATTTGGTGCACTGCCACCTCAGCTTGAGCAATGGGTCTGAAAACAACCAGAAGATTGTCACCGGCACACAGGGGCCCCAAGTGCTCGCGTCGGGACTCAACAAAGCTCCTGATGGTGACAAAGTCAGTGCTAAGGAAAACCCGTCGATGGAAGGCAAAGAAGAAAGGGGGGAAGGCAGTGCTAACGGAGAGGGGTCCTCCGTTTGCGAAGGCCGTCTCTCTGCCGACAATTCCGAAGATCTCTCTGAAGTGTGGGGAATGGAGGAGCGAGAAAAACTTTTCCAGTTCCTATCCAAAGTTTTTCTCCTCAACTTTCCCTTGTACGTAGCTTATAAACACAGTGTGCAACCCAAAGTGGACGAGGTGTCTCAGCAGGAAGCTGCGAATTTAAGTGCTTTCTGCGATCTCCACGACCCTGAAATCCCAGTGTATTTGCTGAGAAACGTATGCTTGTTTTGTAAGAGTGGCGGAGTCCGTGCAATGACTTTCTGCTTTGAGGGACGCAATCCGGAGAACCTTCCGGTAAACCTGGCGCACACGATGATGGCTGTCATATGCAACCTAAAACTGTGGCTTAATTTTCGATCCATCGTCCAGCTGTTTGTTCCTCTTCGTTCCAAAGTGCTGCGTTACATGTGTTGTCTTGTTGACAAAGATCTCAGGCTACCAGGCATCAAAACCATGGCAGGTGTGTAATCTAGTTACCCTTTTATACCAATTATTTTGGTTCGCTAAAAATTACTCATGGCCACTTTCAGAGTCATCTATTGAAATATGATACATTTCATTGGGCTACCTCGTAATTTATCTAATAAAATGAGGTATAACGGTTTATCAATGCCTACTAATCACAGTCATGCAAGTGTGTGCTTGTGAGTTAGGATTTGCCCTCAGTTGCCCTTACCTGTTCTCTTTGTTGCTCTAGTCTTTCGACCCCCTTTCAGTTCATGTGGTTACTTCACAACACTATAGCCTCAGTCATGAGGACGTTAATTGAGGGTGACATCTCAGCAATGAAAAATGAAATATCGCGTTGGTACACGCTTGGAAAGGAAATGGGAGATTTTTTGATAGTCATAGAAAGTAAACGCATTAAAGCCATCAAATTCAAACATTTTTTGGGTAGGTTCCCAATAAAAGTACCATTAACGTGTTAATTTCAATTAGCTCCATGACTGATTAAATGAAATCTAAAGCTGGATATTGCTATTCTCAAGGAATTCTTTTACGGTGTGGCCACATTTTTATAGTGTTGGGCATAATTAAAAATGACCATTCGAGTGCTAAATTTTCTCCCTGGTACATAGCTCTCCAAATTTTGATCTGTCATTGTAGCTACATTTTAATTTTGGCCTCTCAAAACTAGAAGAAAGTCTAAAGGAATGTTGCTTTGCATAAAGAACTTAAGTAACCTTAAAAAGGATCTTCCACATTTAACAATTAAAACGTGTTCATCAGCAGCCATCCATCTGAAGATCATATCTATAATGCTCTCCACTCCATCCTCCGATTGTTGGCTTTAGTGCATGCTCCTTCCCTGTGCATGTCTGAAAATATATCCAATAAGTTTTTTCTCTTGAGATTTCCACTGTATTGTTTTCCTCCATTCTTCCTAGGTCTTTTCCTTTCCTTCAACATTTATTATTCTGTAACCTAAGTTTTCATTGCATTCAATCTTCTGCTGTAATTGTTGACTATGGCTCACTGCCTGAGAATGGAATGGTCTATGTATGTTTTAATGAAATATTACCTGATTTTCTAGCTGTTTTTAGAAATTTCTCTGCATAGTGTCCTTTGTTTGTTTGGCCTTTTCTGCTCACTACATCTTCATTTTTTTCTCTGGTAATTCTGGTTCTGCTTATGAAATGCATCACATCTCAATTTTTGCTCTCCAAGTCTTTTTGTTTTAATTAGGCTAATCTTTAAGTTGGAATTTCTGTATTAGCTTTTCCATGGAGGTCAATGTCCTCATCAGATATTCTTTATTCCCTTCCACAATTAAGTCACCAGTGGACCATAATATGTAGTTTTCACATACAGTGCAACTTGGCACCTTATTTGTACTGTATTTCATGTCTGAAGTTTCATACTGCAACTGGCTTGTGTGGGATATTCAAATTCTTGGAAACTTTGGGTTGTACCTTGTATATTGTAGTAAAGAGTGAATGCTAGTTTGTTTGAGAATTGATTGCACAGCTAAGCATTCTACTTTGATTATTTAGTCCTGAGAATGCAATAACAGAGAAGAAAAGGTGTGGACTAAGTAATTCCTTTTGACTGCAATGAGGCGAATGTTACTCTTCTCTCTCTGGACATTCTTGCATTGAATTTATTTTCATCCATTTTTTTACATTTATCAAGTTATCTGAATTAAGTGTGTTTTGGTGCAGTAATTTTTATTTTCCCTTCTTTTTGTCGTATCCACAAATTCCACTATCCACTGTTTCCATATCACCTATTTGCATGAGGATATCAGGAGTTGACTGTATTCCATTGATTTGCCTCTTTTAGTTTGAGCATTTCATGTGAGTGTTTTATTATACCACCAGGTTTCTCCTGTGTTTCGGGATCCAATGTCTAATGTCCACTTTCAGATTTCATGTGGAGTGCGGTGAAGGACCCCTTAGAATCTCCCCTCACGTTTGACAGAGATGGTCTTGATTTGGCATTTAAGTACTTCACCAGCCCAACACTGACCATGAGGCTGACTGGAATAGCACAAATTAATAGCAACATTAATTTATTCAATGAAATGTGCAACAATGATAGTATTATAGAAGTAGAGAATGTGGGTCAGAACTTGGCCAATTGGTTGATTGAAAATCAAATCATTTCACATATCTTTGGACCGAATCTCCATGTCGAGGTAATTTGTGGTTGGATTGTGACTTTTTCCAAACTATATTTACAGGCATCTCCTACCTTCTTGCTAATATTATTTTCTTACTTTGCAGGTTATCAAGCAGAGCCACATTATTCTGAGTTTCCTGGCTATGGAGGGAAAAATCATGGATGACCACATTGACATTATCTGGCAGGCTTCTCAACTTAAGCATTGCAGTAAACAAGTGCACGACTTGTTGCCTCCACTCATTAAAAATTTGGAAGCAGGCCCTGTACTTCACCTGTATGGATTACTTTGCAAAATGGAACCCAAAGATCATACAGAGCAGGTACAAACAGTGTATTTACATCCATGAGTACAATTAAAATAGCAAGAGATTTTTGTTTTGGGGTTAGGGTGCTGGAAAATCTTACAGGCTCACTTGATGTTCTTTGACTGTTTTAGCATCTTCTATAGTCTTTATTGGAAACATGATTTATGTAGGCACTCTTCAATATATTTCAACACCTTGAAAATTGCCATGAACAATCAAGGTGTAACATGATAATTGGAAAACCTAGTTTGGGAACCACTCAAGCACAAGCATCACGTGCGTAGCTTAACCTGTTTAAAGAGTATAAATTGTTCAAGAGAGTAAATTGTTTCCACTCAAATGCCAGCCACACCTTTGTGTGATACAGCCTGTTTTGCACTAACGAGGATATGATGACCGATTGACTTCTGGGATAAAAAAAGTGCTGACTCTCTTTTTGAAGGGCAGATGGGTGGGTAATGGAGGTTAGGGCCAGTGCCGGGTGTCTCTGGGTTAAGTTCGTGGTAGGTTGTTTTTGAAGAAGTACATTGCAGCACCGTCGGATGGCACTGTACAGGGCACACACCCGGCGGTATTTACGAATCAGAATATTTCTTGTTTTTACTTAATAGTGATTTTTTTATTTTCTTTGGTAATACTTGACCTATAGTCCAGAGATCCGAGGATTCGTTGATAACATGATTGTGGTAGAATTTAAATAAAATATCAGAAGTTACCTTTTGGGCATTTATTGGTTAAATAGTTCAATAGACAAAGAAAATTAAAACAACAGCCATAACTCTCTGAAAATGAAAAAAAACATGGCCTATTAATTTGGTAGATGTACTCATCCCACAAATGTTAACACATCCTCCACATACATGGTCATAACATTCAATTAAGATATTGACAATGCATAAAAAACATCTATAACAGAAAATAACTAAGAGACTTTTATTACATGATCAAATTTAAATTTATCACATGAAAAAGTTGTACTATTTAATTTACAACTGGTATGTATTAATAAAAATGAAAGCATAACATTAATAAACTATATTACTCGTATTATAGGTAATCTACCAGTTATGGTAGGTAATGCTAGGTATCAGCAACTCATCATCTGTAACATCTAACTTAATCCTTTCCCCAAAATTCTCCCTTCTATAACAATCTCTTCAATAACATATTGCCACTTATTATGCTATGTATCCACTTTTTATTCACCTTTTTCAAATTTCTCCTTAACACACTTGCTATCCTGATAATAATATACTGGCTACAATGAGTCAACACAAATGATCTATAGTTGGCGAAGAACACAAGACCAGTAGGAAAAGCAGTTTGAATGCTAGAAAGTAAGCTTAAACAGTAAAGGCTTACACAACAACTGTAGGATCATTTTCAACTGTTGTCATTTACAACAGTATGTCCAAATATCATATTAACTGGTGTCAATTACATCAGCTGAAGACAGTTTTTCAATATGCACTTTCTGATAAAAATAAAGATCACGACACTTTCGACTGCATTTACAAATTCATTAAAAATCATTCAATTCATCATACCTGCTTAGTCAACTTACATAATCTTTTTAAACCACCGTATGTTGTTAAAACTTAAAACATCTCTTAATTCCCAAACACACATTTCTAACATGTTTGCAGTGTCTGAAAACCAACTTCAATTCACCGTACCTACCTTATGGAAAAGGCTACATCACAATCAGCATCCAATGCAAATAATTCAGTCACATTTTGCATCCACTATTCCTTTTGTGACTGTTGCTAAATGGTCTCGTATCTTCTGAAACATATGAACAAGCGCTGTGGATACGTGACTACAGCAACCACTCATATCACAATGTTTTTTGAGGCAGTACACTGTATTAAAATATAATTACTCCAAAGTAGCTCACAGCACTTAACGATGCCAGCACAAAGCAACCATTGATCCGTTTCAAATCTATGGGGAGCGTCACCCTGGTAGTGCCATCCGGCGCTGCTGAAATGTACTTCTTCGAGCTCAAAACAACTTACCACGTTCCCCCTATCTATTTACCCGGTCCTGGTTAGGGCACCTGGTGTCCACGATGTGAGAAATTGCCTCCAAAGCCAGTCTAATAAGTCTACCTTGACCAATGGTATCAGGATGGGGAAGGCAACGGGAATTCACCCCATTAAAGGTCTCAAGGTATCCCCAGAGTGGTGTGGGAATAGATATAGGCATGAATTCTTCAAAAGCTAAAGTAAGAGTAAGGAGAATGGTATAAGACTTAGAGTAGGCACTTGGAATGGAAGGCTGCCTTTTAAAATAAGAGAAATTAGAAAATCAGAGAAGAGAGATGGTGCAGCAAAATAACATGGACTTCGTTGTAGTAAGTGAAAAGAGATGGAAAGGATCTGCTGAGGAGAAATGTTTTATTTCAGCGATTGTAAAGGAGGGAGAAATGGAGTTATGTTTATTGTTAATAAGAGAATCAAGACTTACTTAAGCCAAGTGATATGTGTCTGTGATAGAGTGATAGTGATAAAAGTTGAAGGAATGCCTAAGACCAATGCCCGATATTCCTAAATGGATGAAATTTACACAATTACACCTTTTTAGTCACTTTCAGAATTTCAATAATTAGTTTTTGTACTTTTATTCTGTCAAGGATTACACACTAACCTTTTTCCTCACTCTAAACAAACAAGTTTATCACAATATACACATTTATGCATAGGTTTTCTGTCAGCTTATATAGGCAATGAACGTTTTTTTTCCATTTTACCTTGCAGCAACTGACATTTTCTCATTTTGCTAGTGTCCCCCTCATCTTCAAATACAATTTATGTGCATGTTTTCAATGATTTACCAATCCTGGTATTAGCACTACGTCTTCCTTATGGGTTTCTGTCAGTTGCATGCCAAGTTCCTTGAGAAAATCTGCCCTTTTCATGTTTGGTGTACCTTTGTAGTGAATGTATAATGCAAATACATTTGATTCAATAATGTCCACAAGTATTGTGGAGCACCTATTGTATGCAGTCACATTTGTTTATAAATTGATTTACAAAGTCGTAGATTGGACTGAGAAGGAATTTGCAGCTTCTTTTCAAATTTAGTTAGACCAATGGCTTCAGTATCCATACCATGATAAATATACATCATATAGATCAGGTTTTTTTTGGCATAAATAACTTGAGTCTACTGCTTCCACAAAATGGTACAAGTATTTCATCAACCCATTCTTCTGGGCCCGTAGAGAAACACTTCTGGAAATTTTATTTGGAAGCACCCAAAAATCCTAGGTGGCCTAGGGGTTAGCACGCTCGCCTGTGGATCTAAAGGTCGCGGGTTCAAACCCGCGACCTTTAGATCGCGGTTCCTGGCAGAGGCGAAAAAAATTTCAGTTTCTGAAATATTTTCTGGAACGAGG
>LYUA01002087.1:65543-78607 GCA_002093875.1 Calopteryx splendens | reverse complement strand
CGAAGGCGGCTCCACGGGGGGGGGAGAGGGAGGAGAGGTCCCGAAAGGTGGTGCCGAGACCGGTGGGGGGGGCTCTCAATGAGTGACCTCCTCAATGAGTCCTCCACGGAGGCACGTGCATGAAATGCAGCACCAATGAGGCTCGCCATTGTCGCCCAGACTCCGCCTGAGCGACTCCTCTCTCTCGTGCGTGAATCCACATGCGCGTAGCACACAAGTAATACATGTAACGTTGAATTGTTGCATTATATGATGAAAGTGCACACTTTTCATCATTTTGGTCCACGTTGTTTTACAAATTTCTCAAATGAACTACATACTTTGGATTGAATTGGAGGTTTTCTAGTCTGCAGTCTTTTATTTTTTATGAGTCCACCCATCTGTAGAGGCCTACGCATTCCATGGGGGATGTTACGGGAGGTTTTGGGTCCGGCAATCCTCTGCGTAAAAGCTGAGAGCAGATTTGAAGTGGATGCTTAAACAAGTACCAAAGCATAACAAGGAGAGTGATTATAATGTACAGATTACATCCTGGCTCTTTGTCATCTTTTTTTGGGAGTGATTACCGAATCATTATGTAACTGCATAGACAAGCATGCTTATTTATGCCTGGCAGTGATGGCAAAAATGTTTTGCTGTTCATTGGTCTCATCCTCATAGTTTCAAACAGATCTACGTAGTTTAGAAAAGTGTAAATACATAATTCCATTTCAGTCGAAATCATAGGAAAAGTCTAATGATGCATGGATTTTATATTTTCTTTATATGTCATATGCAATCACCATTACAAGTACAAGCCTCACATGCCACTTAAAAATAGTTGCAGTTTCTTGCATTTATTCTTTAACTCAACTTTGTCATTCTTTTAGCAGTGATGTTTGTTGCATTAAGTGTTACTTGGAGAAATTAATCATAGCTTAATATGTAGCTTAATATTTTACCATACATGGATGAACTGGGAAAGCAGTAGCAACTGCTTTCATCTCTATATTAGCTTTCATACAATTATTTTGCACAACATATTTTCCGAATCAAGCAATATCTGTTTGTGTGGCATTTTGAATATTCGTGCATGTTACAGTTCATTTAGTGCCCAAACAAGGGTCTTATCTTTTCCATAATTATTAAACATTACTCCTTTTTCTGGCTTTGCTATTTTTAGATCTGAAATGTCTTAAATGTCTGGTATTCCAAATTTGTATCAACAGTCTATTGCATTTCAGTATCTTTGTTATATTAAGCTTTCTGTCCTCATATAAGCAGTGTAGTTCCATACAGTGGTTGTGCATTCACTGACTTCATATACACCCATACTCTCATGCCTAAGGCATCAATACAGTATTTTATAAATTGACGCATAAATATATAAAATCTTTTTGTTAATCCTTGAATAATTTTTTTAGATATCCACTTGTTTTGTCTATAACACACGTATTTATTAATCTTTGAATCTTCTGTCTTTGAATCTAACATCATAACTCTTTTAATGTTATCTGTTAAGATTTTGACCATATCACAATCAGGAATTATTGACTCAAGGTTTCCATTTCTTCCATAACTCCTGGATCTAACGTCTATCTTCCATTGTAATTTGAAAATTCTTATCTTTTTTGTGGATAGCCCTTAGTGCAGTGGGGTAGCATTTTGTATTCCTTCAATCTTTGAGTATTCTCAGGGTGTCTCTCTATCCTCCAATTGCCAAATCCATGGACATTTAACCTGAAGCCTTCCCTGTCCACACTATTATAAATGTCAGTCTTCCACAAGGGATATGCATTCATTTTATTATTCATTTACAGATTAAGATATATGCTTTGTTTTAATACCACTGAATATTTTTTTCATCTTTGGTCATTTGATCTTTTTGTATATTTTTGTATGCAGGATTCTTATCTTTATATATCTTGCTAGTTGTTAATATGCATTCCTTTAATGACATTAGTGAAGTACTATTTGTTGCTCCTTTGCTATTTCATTTTTAATTAGGTGAACCAGAAGGATTGCATTTATCCTTATTAACCTGAACTTTGATATGTGGTGGTCTGGTATGAGTTCGCTTGGCAGGACATGCAGTTATCCAATCTGGGTTGCCAAGATATGTGGTTTTGTTTTCTCTGCCATTGTGTTTTTGCACAAGAGACAATGAATTTGATGCCTGCAATGAGTTGAACATGAAGTTCAACAATCATTTAAAGTTCACTTGAAGTTTTCTCAATCCTATCAATCCGCCTCCTATTTCTCATCTGCTGTTTTTCATTTTAAGTGCATCAGTAATATCCACATATTGGATCCCTAGATGAATAATTATTTGTTTATTATGATGGTAATAGAAAACTATTGTTGAATAAATTTGAGTCAGGCTTTATATAAATCAACATCTAATTTTCATTCATGAAACTATGAGTGCTAGTACTGAGGCTTTTTAATTATTCACTTAGACACTCTCATGCTCTTATGTATTCAAAATTCAAATCAGCATTTGAATCAAGAAACTTTTTATTCAGTTTCTTTGTCTAAGAAAATCCCAAGACTGGGGTCTTAAACTTAATTTGAAGGAGCAGAGTTTCATAAATACATTTGACTTGATTATTTTCCATTTGTGGGTTTAGTTTATGTTATTTTATATGCATTTAATATGCCTTATTATTGTTATCTTCTTTCTAATGTGGCCACATGCCAATATCAATTCATCTTCCTTTGCAGTTTTATTTTCCTCCAATGTTCTTTCATCTTTTTGCTGTGTGACTCTATCTCTGGACCACTTTGACTGAGCCTGTTCGTCTACTGTTTTCTACCTTTGAATCCCTCCAATTTCAACTCTTTATCTCTAAAGGTCTTTCTTGCTGCTGCCTCTTCCTTTCTTATGTTTTTTTCTTTCCAAGGCTTTCCTTACCTCTTGGACCCAACGTATCATTGCCTTCTTTTTCGCAAGGACATTTGAAGATCCATTTTGTTTACCCTGTGTCTCCATTTCATGAATACCCATGTCCCAATCTGATTACTATCCATGTAATATTTTCTCTTATTTGTCCATTTTCCATGGATGCAAAGAATTTTTAGAATTTCCTTCTTCATTAGTCATCTCTGGTGTATGTTCATCTCAGTAGGATTTTCATGTTTTGGATTTTTACAATTCTTACATTTTCTTACTTGTGTGCCATTTTTGGGTGCATTTTTATTGGATGGTGGTGTGTTTAGAGTCAAGAGTGTTGAGGCAATACACTTGTTCCTTTAAACATACTAAGAGCTTGTGCTTTTTATGGCCTCTCACTACTTCCAATACATAAATACAACAGTGGCCACTGATTCTGAATCTAAAGTCTGCAACATCCAATCAAAGGCCATGAACAAGAACAGATATCACTGGTTTAATTCTTTCATTGATTGAGTGATGACGCATAACACCATTCAGCCATTTACACATTGCAGTGGTTATTAGGGAGGTTACCAACAGTGGAGGTCATTTGAGCCATTAGCATGCCTTGTAATAGTGTATAACACTGACCACCATAGAGGGGTCATTATTCAAGACTGTGAAATTTCGTTTGAGCATGTCTGTTTTGAGTACCTAATTCTCAAAACTGCATTTAGTTGATGATGATGTCCATGTGTCTGACCTGAAGTTAAAGAAGTGAATTGGATGTTGCAGTTTTATTTCTGAACTCTCTTTCATGCCCCATGCATTTTCTACTGTCATTTAAAAGCTACAGCCATTTTCTGCTCCTTGGCAGATGTTTTCTCAGATGATTGAAATCTCCATGCACATTAGCAGTGATGGAAAAGGGCACTGAGTGATTCAATACTACCAGAGGAGGGATGTGAGTGGATCCTTGTCATTGTCACCATTGCTGGGTCTTTTCCCACTGCTGTGCATATCAAAAAATCGGTGCAGGAGTAGTACTGTCACATCACTGGTGTCTCTAGTCCCTGGTGAAGCACATCATTTCATTCCTTCAGTCATTACTCTTGGCCTTCATGTTTGACTTCAAACACCACCTTTGTCTCTTCTCGTCCATTTTCTGTGTCTGAGGGCAAATTCCTCTGCTTTCAGTGAGCTTTTCTTTGCATGGATGTAGTACTCCATTACATCTGCTTTCCTGTTCTCATTTTTATTGTCTGGCCCTGGGTACTTTTTCAGAGCACAAGCACATCTTTTATAAGAGACGAGGGCTGAAAGCATTAGCTGTAAATTGATGTTGATCAAAGATACTCCTAAGCCAATGCATGACAAGGGAGTACTCATGTGCTGGTACTCCGGTTAACGGGTGAGACCACTTATTATTCAACTTCAAGGCAAAAAGGCACGAACTCGGAAGAGTGGCCCGAGGAAGACTCAAAGTCAATCGACATTTGCACCTTCATTGACCTTTTTTTCAGAGTTAATCCCTCTCTGTCTAATATATCCTTCCCTCACAGAAGATGGTTGACTGAAATACATGCATACTTATATTATGCATGAGTATTCCCTCACTTATTTTGGATAAAGGGCATCTTTGATTGACACCAGTCATGCCTTTATTTTGCTTTTAATGGAATAGAATCACTGTGTCGTATTTTCAAACTTGAAGATAAAGAAGTACCCACCTACCGACTTAACATTTAGTCCATTTTAAGATTTTGGTCTCCCCACCGTTATTTTATTGACGAAAATAGATTAAATGAAACTCGTGTAAATTGAGTGCCTAGCACCTCAGGGCTATTGTATGAGAAAAAAAAATAGAGACTACTGTATGCCAAACAGAACATTGAAAGGTAAGATAGTTTCCATTCCTTGTGAGGCATCATTTTCAGTCTTCCTCCCTTCATGCTGGTCCAAGTTTTTCCCACTTCTTAAGGGGAAAATCAGAACGCATTTAAATAATTTGTAACACATAGTAAGTACTCTCTCTATGTGGGAAAGATTTACTAATTCAGTTCACTGATCAATTTTTAATTCTCCGTAATTGTAGCTGAAAGTGCCTACATGATTTCCAAGGCATTAGAAATTCAACTTATGTATTCTTCATCACACTATTGAAGAAAAAGAGACTAGGAATTTGAAAATTGCTTTCGTAGATTGCATCCAAAAGTCAGAATTTTTTATATGAAATGGTTTTAGGCATTACTTCATGGAGCTGCTTTGTAATCCCACACTAATATTTTTTTCTCAACCCAAGTTTTATTATTTCAGGGTGACAGTAAGAATTAAGTGAAATTGCCTGTTAGCAATTGTTTTCTAGAAGGAATGCACCTTATATGGGGACCCATAACATCCTGGCTGATGCTAATTATTGAATGAGAACCGTGTGTTTTACATGTTAGTGCATGCAGTGAAATTCGTTATGCCTGGTGGAGTAAAAAATTGGAATGACTGTGTTAATGTGTGACAGGTCACCCTGTCCATTTGCATGTGTGTCATCGTAATCGCCGATTATGAGCAGAAAAAGTGAAACGTGTTCCATGGATTTTATTTTCAGCAGCGTGAACATCAATTCACGACATTTATTTGGAATAGGAGTGCAGATTTTCTATGCAAAGTTAAAATAATGTGTGTTTTCTTCATCTTTCGATGTCTTTAATTCCATTATAAATACAGCAGTGAATGAAAACGGTTGCTGATCAAATTAATACTGTGGTTGTGAGGATGATAGGACGTACGTATGTATTAATGAGGGGCCATGAACCAAGTTGGTGATGTTTAAGATGGGGATTTTGAAGGAGTGTGGGCACCAATTCACAAGGAAATCATAAAACAAGACCTTGAGGTTTGTTTTCTCATATTTTTAAGAGAAGATCAGATATATATGTAAAGACAGGTGCATTCAGTTACAGAGTATTCCAAGTGCACACATATATTGATACCCTCGCTGAAAAGTTCAATTGATTTCAATTTCTTAAATGCATTTTGGTATTTTGGGCTCAATTGTCCAAATATCAGCTGGTATAATGAGTAAGATATTTTCTGTGACTCATAGTCTAGAATAAATGATGCTGGGAGCATGTTTTCTTTCTATTCCTTTTGTGATGCTCTTCCTCAAAACTGTGTCTCACCATTGAATTTGTGTGCACGTGATGTGGTTCCTTTATAACCCTCCACCCATTGTGTCCAATTTGTAGCACTAAGAATTCTCGATTCTTCGTATCTTTACTTTACATTGTTTTGTGCAATAACTTGAAACCACTGTGAAAAAACAATGAATTGATATGCATTTAGCAGTGTTTTTTCGTGTTTTTCATTGATTTGTGTCTCACATTGGAAAATGTGCCGATGATGACTTTTCGGAGACACATTTGATGTTAAGCAGGGAATTGTTTCACTAACTGTCGTTTAATTTGAAATGGTATTTGCATTTATAAATATTTAAGACAGCTGCATCGGTCACGAGTGGGGGTGAGGTCCCCATCCCCCCCCATCCCCCCCTCGGCCCATATAAACACTTAGCAACTGATTCGCATCTCACGTCTACGTCATAAACTAAATGCCGTCCGTGTCCTTTGGCACGAGTCTTTACACGTTTCTTCACCGATGCCACGTCCGTATTCGTCATATAAGCCTTCAACCTCATCGCTTTGTACCTTGATTGTATCTAATCTTACAATGCATTCACTTTATAATCTAAGTATTGCTGAAAGTGCCAAGGCAAGCATGTTCGAAAGCAATATCTTTTATTTTCCTCAGCAGTAACAAGTAGCACAGTTTACATCGTAGCTCAATTGCTTTGGAGGCCCTTCCTGTGGCCCTCCTGCAGTCCCCTGACCCCTTCTGTGCTCCACTCGGGGACACATCAGGGGAGGGGATTTGTAGTGTGTTTGCATCCACCTGTTCTCATTCATACCATTTGAGTCAAAGCCTTTAGTTCATCAGCACATATGTATGGACCATCGACCTTACTTTGAGCATTAAGTAACATCCTATGTCGTGTTAGGCATATTCCTTTTTGACACTGAATTTTCAAATATTCCAATACAGTATTAAAAGTCATTTCATTTAGAGGTAATTTACTCCGAGAATTAAATTTCATGTTATATCCCATGTAATTAAAATGTAAAAATGTCTGTAAATACTTAATGTTATTATGAAGTATTTTATGTATTTCTCTTAGAAGTCCAATGGATGTAAAAGGTTTAACATTATTTGTCCTTGTATCAATCTGAATGAGTGTAATGTGATATTGTGGGAAGTATTTATCCAAGTTAACTATGGAAGCACATTATTTATGTACATATAGTAAAAAAATTCTGTGTAGATTTCGTCCTGCCTTGTCTATAAGCAAGTGAACAAAATCTTTGGAAAACTGGTCAGACACCTATAAAAGATTACAAAAATATAAATGTGGTATCTTGTGAAAGGAAATTTATGATTTATAGATAGATTACAGGCTGTGACTATGTGATATCCGTAACAGCCACACACTGTAGCTTAAAAGCTTTGATAACATTTTTTATCTCTCCAAATGCAGTGTCTAAAAAATGTGGTGTCACACAATGACTATTTTTTAAATCAATCAAGCCAATTTCAAAGCCTGTATTATAACTCCAGATAGAAAGTCTTGAGATTGTGCTGTGTTTTAAATTTATCCAAGTACACTTCTTCAATCCATTGTATTCTATATTGTAAAATAAAATGAACATTTTGTGTCAAGTCAAAATACTTGAAATTTTCTTTTAGTAATGTGAGAAACAGATGTGCTCTGTGAGAACATAGACTTTTCTGCAATGAAAATCTCCCTATGACTAAGGTACTTACAACAGTAAGTACCTTAATTCCTAGTGAATTAAGTACACCTATAGGTACTTAATCCACTGGGAACTTTTAAAATAAATAATAAATAAAATACTTAAGTGATAAAAAATAATAATTAAATTACTTTCCTTGTGCTGTATTCAATTAATTTTGATCACCTACTTGTAATCAGACGAAATAATAAGTAAATAATTATTTTTTATTTTGTGTAATCAAGCAAAAGTAAAAGGCACAACCAAGTAAATAGGAGAAGTAAAAATGACAAATGTTAAAATTTCAGAAAAGCATAAATTACATGGAATATTCCACATGTTTACATATGTAATTACTACCAACAACTAGGCAACTAGGTACCTCCTATCATTGTTTGATGCATCATACGTATTTGGGAACGAGAAAAATTGAGAATTATATATCCACAGTGGAAGATCCCTCAAAAGTCATGTATCAATGAACCATCACAAAGTGACATGAACTGAAATACTAGATAACTTATGATAAATTTGAGACATGTATAGCTCGCTGAATAAAAACTTGTTTGGACTATTCAATCATTTGGCAGCCTTGAATAAATTTTCATAGCAGCAATAATGGCCAAATTTTTTACAAAGAAACATATCCCAAGTACCCATATTGGAACTCCATTTGAAATGGTCAAGGATGGGAAATTGTAATTAGGTGGATAAGCTGGCCAGACATCCATTTGAAAAATGGATCCCTCCATCCCGTTACAAAATGCCTATTCTCGCCACTCCTCCCCCTCTACCTTCACCCTGCCCAACCCCTCTATCCATGTCACAGTCTCTTCGACACTTTCCGTCGCCTCTCCCAAAGCGCCTTGCAGCCATGCTCTCTTCATTTCCCCCCACAACCTCCTCCTCTCCTATGGGCCTAACACTTCTCCGTTTCCTTTCTGCCCATTTCGTTTTCTCCATTTTCCCCACCCACATCTCAAAAGCCTACCATCAATTAATTTAGATTGCAGGTTTCCATGCATCGATATGTAGGTATCTGCTTTTCTCCTGTGCTTCCTCCTCCTCTAACTGAGATGTCAGTGATATATATGAAGAAGTCAATGCACCGTGTGCATTGACTTCTTCATATATATCACTGACATCTCAGTTAGAGCCTTCATGTGGAAGGTGACCTAACTAAAATGCTGACCGGAATATCAGCAAAATTGTTGTCTAAGAATGCCAATGGATGTGGTGAAGACCCTGGAGGAAATGCAGAAAGATACCAGCATGCAATCTGCACCAATCCTCTTGCCTCAACGACAAAGTTTCTGAGCCAACGAGACATCTCCATATCTAAGTTTCCTCCTAATCTTTTCTTCGTAGCTTTACTTAACGTCGCTGTCATCAACTCCCTCCCCTTTGTAAGAGCCTCTTCACCTAACACAATTCTTCATCCAAAGTCTTAACTATTTTTTCCCATTTTCCTCTAAAAGAAACTTCCTGGATGGGCGAACTGTTCTACCTCTTCTAATTTCTGCCCTCCCAAGTTTAAGGCTTAGCTTTCTCAGATACTCTTCATTTTTATTCATCTGCATGATCTTCATTTCTGAAATTGTAAGAGTACAGTTTTCGCGGCTCACCCACAGTTGCATTTACATATGCGAAAAATTCACAATGTGAAAATCATTCACCTGAACAGGGAGTAGCTCAGCTTTCTATTTCTTGAGAACCTCATTTCCTTGATTCAAAGCCCACACTTGTTCCGTAATTTGCCCAGCAATTATTGTCATCCTTTGGCTGACTGCCTAACTAAAGCTTAGCGTAGGCACAAGTGTAACTGATTTGTTGAATTGCTCATTCAGGTTGATCGAGGCCTTTCCATAGGTACCTCTGTTACCATTTCCTCTGGAAAGTATGGGTTATAATTGCTAGCTCTCTCTGTCCCACCTCCCTGTCATTGCCCATCCTGACCCTCCAACTACTATGTGCACCTGTGCAGGTTTCAGATTAGTAGCCTATCCCTGGAGACTACTCCTATCTACTACAATGCACAACACAATTAGTTGTTCCTAAGTTATTCTGTCAAACACCATCTCAAAATCCACAAAGCAAACAAATAGATCCTGTTTGTATTATTTATTCCTTTCTATGAGTCATCCCATTACTACAATGGCATCACACATACCCCTACCCTTTCTGAACTCAAATTGATAAACCTCTAAGCAATCTCAATTCCATTCTCAATTCTTTGGTTGATTAAAACCTTTTTAGCATGGGAATTTATACTGACTGAATGAAACCCTCGGTCTAACTTTCTCTCCCATAAATTCTTCAAATTACCCCATAGCAACATAAATAATAAATCCTAGAGGAGGATAATAATTAAATATTAAATGCTCAATTAAATACTTTAATAATTAAATGTTGAATGTCCATAATAAAAAATACACTATTTATAGGCACTGGAACTTCTCATAGAAGCACAAGACCCAAACTACTGGTGGATACAGGTTATCTATTCCATGGATGGGAAAAGGAATTATAATCCCATGACCCAAATCAAATACTGCTTACAGGAATGTGGAACAGAGATTGGGATGGAGGTGTAAAAATGGCATAATCTCAACATTGGCTGACCACACCAAATGGTGTTTCAGTACAGCCATGACACTGATGGATGTGGTCCTCTGCAAATGCATGAAACAAATTATGTTGAATTTCTTTTTAAAAAGGTTGTGCATTTTTATGCATCCTACAAAACTCTAGAAAAAAATAGTTAAAAACACACTCACTGTACATTTTTACACAGAGTACATATTTGCAAAAGTTGGTAGTCTGTACAAGCCTGTATGCAAAATAAATACATATCATGTGCATTGCAGGTACAATGTTGTATATTGCATATATCTGTATAAACTATAGTGTAAACAGATATATGCAATATACACATGTACTGTTTACACTATAGTGTATAGAGTACAATGTTGGTTTCTACTGCTCCAAAGCATTTTCGTGCTCATTGGATTATTCCAGACAGAAAATCTTTGTTGTGCAGAATAAAAGATGATCTACCAATATTTCAAAACTGCATCCAAAATTTGTTATTCCCTTGAGGTTAATTCAAGTGATATAATAAGGAATTTTATAAAAGTCTTAACATAAGTTTTAATCAATTTTTATACTCATACAGTAAGTTGAAAATGGGTTTCTTGTCGTTAATTGAGAGTTAAGAATAATATCATAGGATTTCCGCCGATAGTACATATCATTAATCTCTAGTGTTAGCATGAGGATTGAAATGTGCTTCTGCCTCAACAACTAAATGGCGATTAAATATTCGAACAGTATGATAGAATTGAACAATCACATTAAGAGAGCAAATCATATAATATGTGCAGAGATACATCCGCTACGTCCTTCATGAACAACAGATTCGATATTTGCGCCATGTTGCAGGCGCACCGTCTCGCCAATTGAATATCGCTAATCATTTGTCAACAACTCTCAATTTAAGTTCTGCAAGAAACAAGGGATAACATTCGGCTTGCCTGGCATATGAAGCACGGTATGCAGCTAAATATTTTTCAATAGTATCATACTACGAGGTAAACATTTGAATTTGCATGCCATGAATATCGTAAAGTATTTATTCTTCTCGATTTTGAAATTTAGTCTTGTCGTCGCATTTGTTTCAATGAGTGTAATGGGATTAATACAAGGAAACCGGTTTATTTTAGCTGATGTTTTGAATAATGGAGATTTCGAATCAAATATCTGAAGGATTGAAACAGCTTGCCATTACCTCGAAGATTGATGATGACACATTTAGGTCTTTCTTGGAGACCTCAATGATTATACTGTCAAACCCCGAGAAATTAAGTAAGTTTATAAATTTCCACTAAACTTTGGAAATCAGGAGTATGATCATACTAATCCTATATTTATTTTATAGATGAAATTAAATTATCTCAGTCACCTGATATCGACGGAAAAGCGGCATACGCAGCTTTGTTGACAGTACTCGTAGAAGCCGCCCGCCACGATACGGATTCAGCCACACTCAGCTCATTATTGGAAGAGAAAAAACTGGATTCAGTTCGGATTGATAAAATTCTGAAACTATTTGGTATAGTAAGACCAAAGCTGCAGGCGCATCTAAGTGGAGTTGGGTGTTTTCCACCGCATGTAGTGGATGCCTCTTGGAAACTTGACTACGTTTACAAGGTAAGAGATTTAAAAAATGTTTAATATTCGATGCTTCATTCCATATTGAGGTATCAGATGTAACATGGCATTTTAATTTTATTTTTATTCTCTGCAGAGTGGCAACCTTGAATACAAATCCGGTCCTCAATATTTAATCAATTTACACACAGAAGTTCCTGGAGTTGGTGAAAAGAAAATACAGTTTGCTTGCACAATGGAAGAAATGCAAGATCTTGTTGGAAAATTAAGGGAAGCTTCTAAATTAATCGAAAGGGTTGCTAATGTATAGCTTTAATTTATGTTCTGGATGTGGCCCTGTTGTGCAATTTTTATTACTGTCATTAAAAGATGCTTGAAGTTGGATCAAGTATATTATCAACTATTTAATTTGGCCGTATTCATTATCTATTCCATTTGAGTGTAATTTCTTCCAAGTATTAATTAAGTAAATTTAGCAATGGTACTGTTGTTATGATGCAATGGAATCTTAGTGGAAGCAGCAACTTGGCATTCTCACCCTGCATTTTGAATTCGTTCTCCTGAGTGATGTGGAGGAAGAATAGTGTGATTGGAGAACGGAGAGTAAAAGTTTGGATTGTAGCTTCTGTAGGAGAATGCAATGGTGAATATAGTTAGGGTTGGAGAGATGTTGAGGCTGTGCTGAAAGGAGGGAGATTTTGAATTATATAACATATCCAATATGAAGGGGTGTGGTTGTCTATTGGGTAGTGCTTTGAGCTACCAACCGGAGGACCGAGGTTCAATTCCATGTGAGGCCTCTGGGCACCCTTAGCTTCATCCAAGTCTTGTACCATTTTACGTGTGCCAGTTCATCCTGGGAAATCACAGGGAAAGGAAAACCCCCACCCCTATGCTCAAGCGTGAATTTCACATGACATTAGACTTAGTATTGGTCAGAGCAGGTGAGGCTACCCGCTGAATGTAAGCAGAGGAAAAGAAACTAATCAGGATCCCCTTAGTAACGGACGAAAAAGTTTTGGTTCACCTGGATCCGAAAAGTAATCGCTAATGTTATTGATATGTCCTCTGCTATGCCATATTGATGAATTCCGTGACTATTTCGAACCTAAAAATTATGATATAATATCGCTCACTTAAACATGGCTTAAACCCAATGTTTCCGATGAAATGGTAAAACTATGTAATTATAACCTCAT
>LYUA01002086.1:251782-271382 GCA_002093875.1 Calopteryx splendens | reverse complement strand
CTCTCATCGTAGATTCGCTTAGTACTGGACGTTCATAAGTTTGAGTGTCCACAAGCCATACTTTTGTCCTGTGATTTCAATCAGTTTATCAAACTTCCCATTCGACCTTCGGATGTCGTTTCCGGGCGCACACTAGAATGAAAAAATTCGGCAAATCCTTCGATTAGTCGACTTCACTGCGGAAGTGAGTAATTGAGAAGCGCATGCGATGTGCGTAGTATATTTTCAACGAGTCTCTTGCGAAGGAATGGGCCGGGACACCTCATACCCCCATCTGGCCATCCAGTGGCTTACTATCGTAAAGAATTCCCTTGGAACGTCCAAATAATAATAAATCTTTCGCAACTATGGATTTTTAAAATAATTCTGGCCACAAAAGAGTGGAGCTCTTGACGAAGAACAGTTACCTAGATACTTTTATCGCCCCCTTGAGATGCGGATGTGATTTCTTCTGGATAAAAAGACACAAGCCAAATATATCTACTTCCATTTCTTGGTCAGAGATTAGAATTAACCTGGAAGATGAAGGACGTGGCCCCGAACGAAGCATTTGATTGCGTTTTATTACTTGTAATGTACTTGATCTTTAACCAGAAGATAACAGAGAATACTTGCGTGGAATGCGGCGAAAAAGAGTTTGCGAAGTGTCTCTAGTGCTCAGAGAAAATAGAAACGGGTCTCTCGTTAAAATTATAACATTAGCATAGAGGTGTTTATTGAAGTATAGCCAGTATACGACATTAACACTTTTATCACGAATTTGCATAACCAGTACCAACTACAGTTATGAAATTATAATAATTTGAGCATTTTATGAAGCCATTAAACGAATTTCTTATCGTCCTTTCATTCCATTGAACGAGGTGATTGTACGATTTATATTGACTGCCTATCTTGCGGGTTAAACTCGTATATTTTGGAAAAATTTTAATAAAAGAAAAGCGTAATTATTCACCTCATTTTTGTATATAACCCGGATGGATAAAGGATGTTCAAAAAATATAAGGTTTATCTAAACCACTGAGATAGGAATAATTAAGATTATTAAATGCGTATTCAAAATTGGTAGTCTATACACCCTTGAGTGGTCATAAATTATACGGTTTAAATTAAAGAATACATTAAGAAAGGTTATATGAATTTAGACTTCAAAATATACCAGGGTTATTTATCTTCTGCTTGTATATGGCACGTAAAGAAATTATTATTTTGAGGACGATACTTATACCAAGCGATAAGTACGAAGATAATTTTCAATTCCTGTGCGAAGAATTACTTTGGTTTTTTATAATTCATAATAGGCACATGTTCTTGGTGAAGTGTCTCACCTCCTTTTTTGTCCAATTTTTAATTTTGAAATTTCAAATACTCATTGAAATTAAATTAGGATAGTTATTTTCGACGCTTACTTATATTTTCGATTAAGTGTATTAATTGCATTTTAGAAAGCTATGAACTCAAAAATGACTTGGTCGGGCATGGGCATTTTTTCAGGTCATCTTCGTCGATCATATTCCCAGTGATCGCATAAAAAAGGATTTATATTACGATTTCACTCTTCACCTCTGAGAAAACTAGTCTTCTTCAAAAAAAATGTTAATGCATTCCCTCCAGCCATGAGTGTTTCCACGGGTAGTTTCAATGGCGCGCTGATGAAAATTTTCAGCTGAATCACCAATTCTAAATGGAGCAACGACTTCGAATTAAAGAACTTTATCGATGGAGAAGAAAGCTCCCGTGTAAACTGTTGCTTAATAACCTAATATTTTTTTCGATAAGAACAAATTTTGATTTTAAAGTTTTTCAAGGATTTAACCACTGAATGGTTAACCTACTGTTGTGCTTTTCTCAGATATACTTCTAGTCATGCATAACTTCGCAAACTCATTGACATTTGAATACCTATCAAAATAGGTTTAAATTGGGGGAAAGAGTGTGAGACACTTCACCAAGAACATGTGCCTACCTTTACTTTCGTTTTCTAAAACAGAAAAAGTCAGATTACATTTTAGTACTTTTACGAGGAGTTGCACCAAGTAGCAAGAGTATATAAAACGGAGAATATATTGCAATTATTAATAATTTTCATGCTGAAATTAAAAAAATTTGAGACACCGAAGCTGACCCTCATATCAATGATTGTGGTTTTGACAAAGGCATTTTCCATTGTTTTCTTCATTTAAAAGAGTCGAGCAGGATTTCAGTAAAGAGAACTTACGAAGTGGCAGTTGATGAAATGATTAATGAATTAAAGGCGTCAGAAGGAAATATTTGACCGTAAATTCTAATCAGCGTCTTCAGGCTTCATGGGAATAATTTTACTACGCGATTCATAGTCAATTCTCTTCAAATTACTCGGTTTTTATCTCATGATACTGCAATTGGATGGTAAATAATGATAATTTAAAATATAATCTGGGTCGCTCAATGAGTGGATATAAATATTGTTTTACAAATTTTGCACTCGTGATTTTTAATTGCCCCAAGTTCGACACTTATGCTTTAAGAAAGCTCACATTGAGTGGATAAAAATGTAAGCGCACGAATTTCCCGAATACAAATTCGAAAGGAATTCACGCACTATGAAATCTCCGAGTTAAAACAGGTTATATTTTAAATCCCAGGCTGTTTTATTTATTTTACGGGCAGTAAAATTAATTTCCCATCCCGGGAAAACCATAAAAAGGTTGAAGGTGGTGGTTGGGAAGGGGGAGGCGAGTACGTCGGAGCGAGGATTCGACCCGCCTGCAGATCCTCTCCACTTGCACGATGACTATTTGGGGAGGATTATCCCCAAACCTACTTCTCGCCTAACGAGCTGTCAAAATAGTACTCCTCCGCAGGTCTTTACGAAATACGTTCTCCGCTCCATGGTCCTCCTTTCCAATCCATCACCACCGGCTACACCACAGCTCCACGCACCACTTCCGCCGCCTCCATACTTACGCGAACCGTTTCTCCTCATACCGCAAAAATATCTCTCACTCCACACCTCTTTCTCTCTCTCTCTCTCTCTCTCTCTCTCTTCCACTCACACCTCCCTTTCCGCCTTTAATCGCAAAACGCCGCGCACTCCTTGAAAAAAAAGAGAACGAGGAATGATTCTCCACCGTCTCCACTTCCCTTCCCCCTTCAGGTGGATCGGGGTTTTCGACGCTTCCCCTCTGAACTCTCTCTCTAAGCCTCCGGCCACGAAAAAAAGAAAATATTCAATCCCACCCCATTCCCTTTATGCCTCTCGGCCCCCCTGCCGATCCGACGCGAACTTTTCTCTCTTCAGGGCATTTGACCCTCATTTCCTCCCAAACCCCCTGCCACCATCTTCCACCCACTCTCCTCTTTCGTGACCTGCCGCGGGGCTAATACAAAACAACCGACCTCCTCTCTTTTGAATGTTCCGCACATCGGTACGCACACGTCATCGCGCGTAGGTATGGTTTTTTTTCCATTTGGAGGAGGAGGATCCGCTTTAGGAGTGACTCTCGAGCCGACCCCCACACACGCCCCCAACATTGCTTCCCCACCCTTCGCATCACCTCTCTGAGTCCTCCGCCTCCTTCCCACTCGACCTCTTCCCGAAAAGATCCGGCGTAGCCTCGACAAGAGAGCACCTGTCTTGCATCTGGGTCCGCGGGAGTCCCCGGAGAGGAAGCTGGACGGTAGCCGGGCCCTGCCTCGGAAATCCCTCGCCATTACCGTCCACTGTTCCCTTCAATAAACATCAAACGAGTATGCTCTCTTCTGCCCCCATCGTGCGCCCAGGACGTTGTTCTCTGGCTTGTATGAGATGGGGTCTCATATTAGCCATAATGTGCCTCCGAATCGCATGTCGCGAGCTTAAGGACTCGATGGGCTGCCCTCGTGGTGGATCCTAATTGCTCCTCCTCGTCCACGGATACCATTCGCGTTCCCCGTCGCCATTTCTATATAGCCATTCAGCTTATTCTCCCCTCCATCCCGATCGAAGTCATGCCAACTTTTCCACTCGTTGTGTTCTATGTCTGCCGATGACTTTTTGTCCCGTCGAGGTGCGAATAGTTCTTCGGCATGAGTGCTGGGAGGCAGGGGATCGTACACTTCGCCCCTGGCGCCGACTTTCGGAAATTGGAAGTCTGGTGAAAGACGAGACCGTCTTTAATGAATCATTAGGTAAGGTGTGCGCTTCAAAGACGGAGATGGATTGATTGCTGACGCCATTAGCAGAAAGAGGTGACCAAGGGAAATGCGAGGCGGAACTCAGAAATAGAAGACCGACGGAGGAAAAACTTTGAGGATATTAGTAGATTGAAGCTTTCAACCTACAAGTATTTTGTTGCAGTGCTCCGGTAAAACATCATAGATTTAAAGGCAGTGAAAACTTGGGCAAATGGTATTTTAATTTAGGTGAACGTACTTGCATGCATATGTAAATAATGAAATCACATAGGTTTCGAGATCATTACACGTATAAAGAAAAATGTCATTCTTTCTCGTGTTTTCATTTTTTTGCTTTAGTAAACTAACTCCAAAAATTCTATACACCATTACAATTTTTTTAAATTTTACTTGAATATATCAACGTATTTATTTTTAAAATAACCAGGAGCAAAAAGAAAATTCCATAAGGCTACGGAAAAGGGTTGGCTTATATTATGCTAATTAGGATGCTTTGCAGGAATATTGTAAGAATTTGTGGTTCTTAGGTTTCGCCTTTGAATTTTTAAAGCTCGATGTATATTTTCAAAAAAACTGAATGCATATACTATTTTTCAAGTTTATATTTTCTATAAACTACATAAAACAAGATAATTAACCAATTTTCTCGGACCCTTAACCCACATTGTGTCCGCGTTACTTAGCCAGCTAGCTAAGGTCGTTTCGGAGAATTAAAGAATTATTGTGAGAATTATGAGAAAGTAAGCATGGTTAAGTGAAAGTAATGAGTTCAGCATGACAAAGAAAGTCTATGTTAAACATTGAGAGTAGGAGAGCGAAATTTAATGCACGCAATGCAAGTATTTGGACCGTATTTGAACGAAAGTGGGCAGTGTAGCGAGGAAAAGAGGATAGAAACTAAGAAATGGTGAAAGAAAAATCTTCAAAGAGGAGTGAAGCATTGATATAGCCTATCAGTATAATGAAAAGGAAATATTGGTGGAAATTTTTATATGGAATGTAGCTTTCCATGGTTCCGAAACCTGGGCTTTGGGGAAACAATATGGTCACGAATTGGAATGTTGAAATAATGAATTAAATAGTGTTAGGCAGAGGGCATTTATGTGCAATAGTTGCAAAGTGCATGGTAAAAGACCATAGTGATGCATATTTGTTTTTACAGTATGTGAAAAATTTATCCCTGATCAGTAGGTTACCTGTTGTAATAATTAAATCAGCTTGTGCTCTCTACTGGTCAAAAAAGAGTTTTACATGAGTCTAAATTAAAGGAATGCTGTTTTTTTGTTCTTATTCAGGACTATAATTCCGACGAATCTAGCGTTGGATATGTCATCTGATTCTACATTATTCGAAGATTTTACCTCAATTTTTATGAAAGTGTGTTTAACAGGTTATTTTGAAGTTTTCGCCGATATTAATCCAAGGTTGAAACAGGAATTTCTTCAATGAACCTGTTGAAACTAGATGTAAGTTATTTATTTACTGAGGTTAATAACACCATCTTTCCAGAATTAGTCATGTAAGTCCCTGTATCTTTCATGGATGTCTTATAATATGAGATACTCCTATTGCTCCGTATTTACTTAACGTTGCAATGAAATTTCCTTCTGAATATTAGCTTCAAACGGCATTCAGATAACTCGAGAACGTAGGAAATGTTTAACATAATTTTAATATGCATGCAAATATATTACAAATTATTGTGGTTCCTTTTAATATATTCCAGACCAATGGGATTCATCATATTTAATTCAGATTTTTACCACTACCGTAAATTAAGTAAAATATTAATTTTAGGAAGAAAATCAGACCCCGTATGCCTCCAAATTTGTTTTCGTAGAGATTTCAGGCTGTGCGTATCTTTTTGGAAGGGGATTTGTGATGGGACCTCATGATAGCATTGCGAAGCCCCAGGCAGTTTGAGGGAAAAAAATCACAGAGGTCGGGGTCAAAGTTTGCCATCAAGCTGTGTGGTGAGTTCTTTTTTGCAAGAACCGAAGAAGACTCATTACAAAAAAGATTATTACGACGCGTCCTATATTCATGCTCACGATTCAGTAAGTGATTGACTGATGAATACATTTTTTAGCGCATCTAAAACAACCATCTTATGCGGAGACAGACAGTATTCTTACATTCTCTCCCGAAGAAGTGTACTCGGATAGGGCAAAAAACGGCGGCGGGGTCACGGGGAACCCGAGCCTCTGAAGTGAGCATCCCTTCCACTAATTTCTTTTCCAGGCTCTACGGCGTGATTACTACTTAACTGCAGGTCACTGAAAATGAAAGAACTCTCGCACCGGAGTCTCATTTTAGATAGGCGTGCCATTTCCAGTTTACGCTAGAGTGATGTGGTCCGGATTGGAAGATTACTGATAAGTTTACTCTCGGTCTGTAAAACTAAGTCCCACTTTAGGAATGAATGACTTCGGTTCTCGAAATAAACGTATCGACCACCGCGGTTCTAAGAAGTAGGCTCTGCCATTTACGGTTCACCGTAGAAGAGTCACCTTGCATAAGAACCGTTATAGCTTAGGATCAAATTTACATCTACTACAGTCAGTTTATTGGCTTGACTTATGTACCCAATTGAGCATTACTATCATTTTTTAGCAAATCTATGACTTCTTTTTTTAATAAGTAATGAAAGATAGGTCATTTAAGGACCCGTGTCACGTGCAGAAATCCAAGGGTAAACTCTACCGCTCAGTTTATGGACACATTCGCAAAAGTTCCTCGATGAAACTAAAGCCAAGTAATTCCTAGAGATTTCGCTATTATTGGCAAAGGTAGTACCTCTTTTGAAGGGACTACCTTGATAGCTAAGCACATTTTCCACCCTGCAACACCGTTAGGTTTGAAATGGTACCTACTGACCTACCATCAGGCAAAATATCCAATAAAAGGGGCAAAAACAATGTGTTATGTTTTCTAAATATCTGATACCTATCATCCATTCAATTCTTTTAATTGCCATTCATTTCTTTGGTAATAAAATATTTCCCTTGTCCGTTAAATAGATCTTCAAGATAACTTTATTCCCGAAATGCAGCGAAATTAAATGAGGATATTCTCAATGAAAAACCCGAGAAATTATAATACTAGTTGAATTCGTTACAAGGGATGTCAGAATATTTTAACAATTTAATTGATTAAAGAGCATTTCGGTGTTTGTCATAGAAAATTCTCTCTTTAGTTCTTATTGTGTGTTTGTTACTCCGTGCCGAAAATTAAATATATAACACAAAATAACACAAAAGTGTTTGTTAAAAATATAAGATCTAGTGCACTAGAAATAAACGCTAGTATATTACGGCAATTTCATTAATTAATTCTAACGGAGACACGAACTTTCTTTTCGAGGTTAATTACAATAAATACTTTCATATATTCTTTCTGTTTATCTTATAATTTTTATTCGCCAGTGCTTATAATTATTAACTGTGTAATTCAAATTTCTGAGACTCGAACACATGGAATGGAATCCGATATATTCTAGTTGCACCAACTTCAATGCTTAGTTGTCCCATACTACAAAGGTCGGCGTTAAAGTAAAATGTCCCACAGAACGTTCATTTACATATTAAAACACTTGAATATGGTAACCAATTTCCCGTGCGAATGTCAAATTCATACCAATAGCTTTGTGCAAACCGGAGAGCTAATTATATACCCGAGGTACTAATTAGTTTTGTCATTCAGGTTGCTGTGAAAAAAAGAAACAAGAGTAGGATTCATGCTTGAGAAAAAAAAATGCGTTTTCTTGTGCTCCTGCTCATCTGACTAAGTTCAACACATCACAACTACAAAATTTTAGGTCTTAAAGGGAAGGCTTTATTTTGAGAGATAATCCGGATATTTACTGCAGAATCGCTTTTAGTAATCAATAATAAGCATATAATCAATAAGAAGCATATCCATTCTTCATGCATTGGAGTATTCATGAGTAAAGATGTTTCCATAATTGTAAAATGAGAAGTAAGGTTGAACTGCTGACAACTTGAACCGATTGTATCGTTCTTTTTGCGGATTTATCTTGTAGATAGAATTTCCTCTTAGGAAACCTATGAATTCTATTGAATTACAAATGTATTCGTAATTTGGGTAAAGATATTGTGACTCAACAGGAAGTGACGCGAAATATAAATAAATTCCGTTTTTCAAATGATAATATATTTACTTCAGTTATGAGTTAAAAAATACCCCCGATCTCAAAACTGAATGCGTAACTTCTAGTCAGATCTGACGAAAGAAAGAAGAAGGAAGTGTTTTTTTAATATTAAATAAAATATTCACGAGGCATGCGGCATTCTCTTTGCAATAAAATACGACTGGAAAATATATCACAGTTTAAGTCCAACTTTGTCGTCAAAGAAAATTATTTTTTTTTAGGATCCGCACATGCTGCATAAAATAAATTCGGAGGCTATAAAAGAACCACCGGAGCCCACTGAGTGCTGCTGGGAGGGCGCCTCAGAAGACTCGCGGAGTAAATCTACTGAGAATGAGATGAACCCAGTGAAATTCGATACAAAAAAGGAGAGATTGCACTTAATAGTCCACCCCTTGCTCTATGGAAACTCTGCATGGAGAGATTTATCGCTCGATTTCAGCGTTTTATCAGATGCTGTCATCGAAGTCATGAACTTCCGGAGGCCATCCGGGTGGATTCCTCCACTTTTGATTCGCACAGTTTAGCCATAGGAGCGGGCATTTTCAACTCACTCATCCGCCGTCAGAATGGTCAGAAGGTCAAAAGGTCAGAATGACCGCACGCATCTTCCTGTTTATTACTATTCCGTCCGTGAGGTTTGGGGCATCGGAACGCGGAACTTTTGGGGCCGCCGATTATGGAAAACGCTTTACGCTTCCGCGGTAGTTACAATGGAAACAACAACTCTTGGAAAGTGTTGTGTCTCGAGTGGCGGTGCAAGTGTTTTGAATCTATCCTCGCTTTTATCCGCCAGGAAAGGCTGAGAGGTCCTCAGAAATTTTAGAGTCGGTGACGTCTCTCATGATGTTTCCGTCGGGACATTCCGGACTCACATCAGTAGGTCCCTTCTCATAGCCTCAATGGAAAAGGACTCATAAAAGACGAAGAAACTGGAATTTTTTTCCACAAACTTTGCTGGAAAAAAATTGGAAAAAACTAGTTTGGGTGTCATTTATGATGAATTGTTTCCACCGAGTAACGGCCGATACTACCAACGAGAAAAAGGACTGTATGCTCGTATCCTCCATCCAAACTAAACTCCTTCTAATAAAAAAGTCCAACCACATCCCGAGATGAATGCAGTCTTAAGTGGATTAAATGTAGCTCTAAAACATGCCGCAATATGCTTTCGGAATAACAGTTTAGCACTGTTATTAAAAGTTGTTTTTAGCTCATAGAGGATTAATGGATGGTATTCCTTCCCCCTATTACTTACTCCCATCCTTGAAACTGCTTTGTATTTTTACTAAGGGAAGTTAATGTCTACAGATGGGCATCGTAACCTCAGCAGAGCAAATTGATCGTAATAAAAGTTTAAAATAAAATGTGCATCCGGAATTCACTAAATAATAATTATTATAAGTTTAATTTTTATCAAACTTCCAATAGCATGTTGCATTCCATATATTTTTGAAGGGTTTATAGAGGAAAGTGAATATACCCATCACTGAATTTAGGTTCAATCTATATTTTTGTATCAATCTTAAAATAATAAAATCGCATTTAAATGTTTCTCCTTTCCAGTTTGTTAGCAGCTATTCTTCTAGGATTCAGATGAGAATATAAAGAATTATTATGTGGTTGAAAAGAATATTTCAGCAGTTAAAATCACTGAAATGTTTCTTTTCTTGACGAATAACGCTAAAGATTCTCTCTCTTTAATCCGCAATGTAAAGACGTACCACACAGTAGTATTAACATACTTATATATGCTTTGGCAGGACTCTTGGAAGGCACATTGCACACCAAAAATTTAAAGTGGCTACTTTCCGCGTCAAATGTAATGAATATCCCCCATTACATATTTAGCTTACGAAAAACCATGACTCAACTTCTACATTCGTATGAGCGTATCGTATTTTAGCCTTCACTGATTCAAATTCACATCCTGGCAGGGAACAAAGTTAAATTCAACTCACCTACAACGAACTTTTCTTATTATCACTCCTTTATTCTTAATTATCGTGATGTTTACAATATAAACTAACAAGTAGAAGCCTTCATTATAACTTATTAGAAACCTTTATTAACCTTTAGTATAAACCTTTTTTATATTTTGGTAGAAAGGTTATCACAATCTGATCAAAGACGATCACAGTCTTCTTTGAATATTTATTTATCCAATATCAATGAAACGGAGGTAAATTACAGTCATTTTAAATCTGATTTAAGGATTAATTTAGAACAGGATTACAGGTTTACTGTTATATTTAACCTACACAAAGTGTGGCAATTACTTTTAAATAAAAAAATTGGTGAATGAGTCGGCTCGGCTATTTAGAATTCGAACATGGTAAATAGATATAGACATGAGATTTCCAATGCGTATTTTAAGTGCTTAAAATTAATTCGTAAATTCACCCGCAGCGTACCGTTAAGTATGTTCTTGGATAAATATTTTAAACAGTGATCGCATTCATTTCTTATGGCAAGAGCACGTGGGGCATTGATACCAAATCATACAGATGAGACAGTTTATTCCACTTTTGGAAAAACCTGAATAAAGAACCTCCGAAACCGGTATTCATGCCGGTCAAACCAGAACTCGTTTACTCCTTATTTGAAAATGTTTTCTTATTATCCTGCCGGGATAAGCAAAGTGATTTTAAAAATTCAGTTCTCATTCCAAATTCGTGGAAAATAAGGTGAACATTGCCCTTATTTTAGCGGCCAAAATAATTAATTTTTTCATTAGCATATTCGGTGAACAATATAGAGCACATGCGTTTCAAAGCTGAAAATAAATGTGAAAGATTAAAATATTCTAATAGCAGAAATGGTTTCTTACGGTAAATAGAAAGGAACTCTGCTGGAAGGAAAGAAATAATGGCATAACTTTTAAGGTTTATCCTTATTCAGCACTGGAACTAATAACAGTTAATTCGAATCATTTTAATCGACATTAATACAGTCGGCGGATTGTCACAGAAACAAGCGCCTCCTCGCAATTGGAAAAAAAGGGGATCCAGGCTTCGCGATCTCGGAGAAAGGAAGTGAGCATCGTTCCCTTTGACGAGAATAGCATTTCCGAAAAGCGGTAAAAAGCAAGGGACTCCATTCCCCCCCTTTCCCCATACCCACCCCCTCCCCAGCTAAGCATAAACGAAATAACACTCGGACGCAAAAAGCCTCTCGGAGAAAATAGGCCAGCGGGGCTGACTTGGAGGGGGAAGAAATAAATTATGTAGGAAAATGAAAAACAAGCCGTAGGATTGCCGGCGGCGTTATCGGGGAGGAGGAAGGGGTCAAAGCCCCATAGGGTCACACGAATGTGGTCGGTGGAACGAATCGTTAAGGACTGGACAAGAATCAACCGGTCCTCGTCATTTTAACTACCAAGAAGTGAGGGAGGCTGGTGGGGGGGGTCCCGCGGAGCAGTAGTGTCTTCTCTCGTTCCGCCTCCCCATTCCCCGGGGATCCCTTACCCTCTCTCTCTTCCTTGCCCCCACTTTAAGACTGCCGCTCCAACACCACAATCCCCTCACGTCCCAACTGATTGGGATGAGGGATGGAGAGGTTTAGGACTCGCGGTATCGTAATGGTTTGAGGTGAGGGGAGAGGTGTTTTTCCACAGATTTCCTAATAGCCATTCTTAACCTCAGGCGGAGATGGGAGGAGAATGGAATTTTTTTCCCCCTTTTGCGACGAGCGAGCCTAATTTTTTGGTGTGTAGCAAGCGGGGAGGTTTAGGAATGGAAGCGGTAGAGAATAAGCGAGAGGTGGCGGTGGGCAGGTTGAACAACGCAAACGAAATTTTTGATTTCCGGATCCGAAATGTCGGAAGAGAATAAAGAAAAGAGAATGCGGGTCGACTTCGGAGTATCGCAGAGGGCTCCGGGCTGTATTTTATCCTGAAAGCAGAGTTAAATCACTTAGCTTGCAGCAAATTATTCCTTTTTCTTTCCCCCTATTTTAGGTAGGCTCCGCTATTTTCAAGCTACTCCTGAACTAGACACCTCTCTTCATTCCTCATCCTCGGCTGTTATCAAATCAGTAGACAGTACATGCTGCAACTCTCCAATATGGCGTCTTCCCACCTAGCCTTTTCGTTTCTTTGTATCCATTGGTGTTCCCATTTCCCATTGTCCTTCCCCATTTTAACTTTGGCTCGAATAACTTGACTTGAAATTCTACACGCCGTTCGTAAATTAGGATGTCATTGGAAGGGAAACTAACTGCGCAATTTGTAGTATGCTAACGGCGTAGCCGTGTTTCGCTGAACTTTCACCCTATTCCCGTGTTCCACATTTTCCTGTTCACCCTCAAATTCTAAAAACCCCCTGACTCCAATTTTCGCTGATTATTATTCAAAATAGACCGTTAAAATTTACGGTATCTGGATGTTTTTGAATCATTTTATGTATTTTGTGAATTATCTTTGCATTTTGGTGCTCCTCGTATTACCTATAAATATACAGTAAAAAAATCAGAAATCCATTTCTAATAAATATAATTTTCCACGCATTTATTTGTTTTAAGCATCTTGAATTCTAATTCACAAACGTTGTGGGTTGTAAAGATCCTTCTTATCCAAATGTTTTTAATCCATTTCATAAGTGAAAATAATGAATTAAAAATTTTTATTTGAGTTGAAAGCAATCTTCGAAATTGATATTGTTTCATATTGAAATATTTAATATCATTAATGCTCATGATTGAGAAAGGTAATTATATATTTAATAATTGGGAAAGATAGATAGGTAATGAATAAGGCTATACTTTCAGGTAATAAGGGTGAACTTGCCGGTGGAGCAGCGTGATAAAAATACTGCCATAAGATGATAGACGGTAAATATTTAAAGTACCTAAACCAAAGGTTGAAACTTCATGGAAAATGAAAGTCAAAAAAATACTATGGTAGTAGAAATGGTGACGAAGTGGTGGTAGTCGCACAACCGAAGAAGATTATTGGGGTACGCCGAAGAAAGAAAGATATGGAGAGGAAAAGAATAAGCGGCGGAGAGGGAGGGCACACGAGAAGGGGGCTTGTAAGACTCCCGAGGTGTGGGAGAGAGTGAACGTACAGAACAGTTGGGAGATGCTGGGCGAGTGGAAGAACGAAAATTGCCGTCCTGTCCCTTCCGTCGAGGAAGCCAATGAGAAACGTGACTCCTTTCATTGGAACCCTCCGTCCCTCCTGTTCCTCCTACGCCCACTGCTCACCCTTCTTCCGTCCATCTCCGTTCTCCCTCGAGCCTCCCCCGAATCACAATGGCCCCTTCCCACTCCTCCTCTTCGATTCCTCCTAAAATTGGAGGCACCCACACTCTCCATCACACCCAAGCGGGGAAAGGGCGGAAGGAGGACTAAAAAAGTGAGTGGTGAGTTTGAAAATTTTCCTTCTCCGCAGGCAGTAATACACAGAAAAAATATTTTCAGTGTCTTCGGACACCCTCTCCGACTTCTTTACTTCTCAATCGAAGGAGTTAACAACCAAAAGCACTTCCATTAACTTCGTGAGTAAACTTGGGAAATAATTGACCATATTAATTATTAGCGTTGATACTATTTGCAGATAAACAAATAGTAAATTGAACGTGAATGTTGAGTCATTCTTTGTAATTAGATTATTACTGCTCCGATATAGGTACCTTAATAAAATTATCGATCTTCAGGTTTTGGAGGAAAATACCGTCATAGTGAACATCAGATATATTTAAGCGACCCCACAAACTATAACAACATGGTTCTAAGAAAGATTAGTGTGCACTACGTATTGGTTAATTTATGTGAGCACTGTCGTAATTCTTAAGAGCTGTTTTATAACTGATTTCCAAAGTAAGATCTCCTAATCACACTTTATATATTTGCAGGGTAAATAAGCATGGGTTCTAGGCCAGAATGTATTCAATTCCAGCTACGGTTCAATTTTCTTCTAGAAAAAATAAATTAAAATTTCATTTTATTATTACTTCTCTATCCGGTACCCAAATATTTTTTAAACTTGACAATACAGTGCACGTATCCTATGGCTACTGCACCGCGCAAGACTGACAAGTTGCTCAGGACATAGTATGTAAAATCAAATAGCTTGTGGTTTTTTAATTTTTGTTAAAATTAATGGTAGCCTGCCGGTTAGGGTATATTATATGGGGACCACTGCTGTACCGATAACACATCAACATCAAAATACCCTTTTCTACTACAAGCCAATCTTCAACTCCGTCTACTTACTACCAGCCTTCATTCCATCCAACATTTCTTATATTTTCCTCCCTCCACCTCGTTTACCCAACATTCTCATCGATATCATAGTTTTCTACGATATATTGCCACTCATCACGCCCTGCATCCGCTTTCTCTGCCGCCTTTGACTTCCTTCCAACAAATTTCTTTCTTCTCCTACCAACACTAGAACTTTGTTTGCTTTCTTTTCTTTCCATTCCACTTTTTCCATCCTCTTTCGCCCCCACACCTCAAAAGCATCCACTCCTATTACCTCAACGACTAATTTTCCGCGTTGCACAATATTACGCTCCATATCATGGTTTTCACCATCATTCCTTCATTTCAATACTCGAGCGTCCACGACGTCCGTCAAATCCCTCATCTTCATGAGAGCTTCTTTACCAAATGCCATTCTTGCTCCGGATAAGGAAATGGAATGTAGAAGCATGGAACGGGACGAAATGAAAGAAGTTTCTAAAGACAATTTACAGGATTCTGAGTGAGGGTAGGGGGAATGGTTGAGTAGATAAAAGGGGAGAATCGCTCGAATAAGGGACAACGAAAGCTGGAAATGAGAAAATGGGATTGGTAAATAAATAAAAAGATTTTATCTATTGGTAGATCTTTTAAAAATTTGAGTTGGAAAGACTTAAAAACGATTTTGAACTTAACTTGAATTGAAATTTTTAACTTGAATTGATGAATTATATCAATTGCAGTGTTACTTGATCAAAGCGATACCAGTGTACAAAGGAAATTGATTATGAGCCGAATAAAATCTATATCGTGCAAGATGATAAAAATCTATTATCTAATAGTTACAAAAGTATATTTAAGATCAATACAGAAATTGAGTGTAACTTATTAATAAATGGATATCTTCGCTAGAATAATCAGTGTGTGGTAAGATAGCAAAAGAAATTGTTTAATTTGATAACACTATTTTGAGTCGATTTCCCAGGCACTGTACTTTTATGCCCATTGCATTGCATACCGAATGGTGAAAGAATTGGAAAAATCACTGAAGCAATGGTCAGAACCTTGAACAGAAAATGCGCCTAATCTGTAAATGAAAATGTGGCTTTTTTTCCTATTTAATTGAATAGTTCATAATTCCATGTAATCCGAGTTCATTAATTGGACACAAGTTTCAGAATATAAAACTCTGAAGTATACCCAAAGTTATCCTATTGTCTATCTTATACTATTAAGTAGACTACGTTCTCCTGCTTGAAGGACATTATTAGGCTCAAACTCATCCATGTCGTGATAAAGTCAACTTTATTAAAACAGAATCAGGCCAACGCGTACTCTCACCGTGATCAATTAATTCGGGAACCTAGTTAAATGCACCATAAAAGCAATTACCTATCCTGGTATGTGGTGGGAAAGACACGAAGCGAATTGATTACTTAAAAAGGAGGGGTTGGAAAGGATTATCCGCTCGAAATTCAATTTGGACCGTCCGTGCGCCCCGCCTATCTCCGTTCCCTTTCTTCCCCTTTCACTCCTATGACCATCGCCTCCCATTTGCGAGTCGCGGAAGGGAAGAAAAATGAATGCTTTCGAGGGCGAATGCATTTAAACAGCAGAGATAGAACACGTTAGCCTCTATGCCAACTGTCGGCGAGATTAAGGGACCACTCACATTGGGTCAGCATTTGGGATGAAAATTCAGATGCAATCTATCTGAGGAAGTACTCTCAAATTTGAAACTTTTCTGGAACTTCAATCATTTATCATCTCACTTACTATTGAGGATCTAATTTTCTTAATATGATAGAGAATTCGCCAAAAATTGTGTGATGGACTTGAAAAGATTTTTTTTAATTCTCTTTGATTCCGTACCATGTAGGTATAACTCTTTGAACTCCTTCACCAAATGTTCCAAGAAAGTATTTCTCAGAATATTCCTGATTCTTTTATTGGTCTTAGGAAATTCGGCAAAGAATCCAAAAACCTAATACGATTAAATAATTTTAACTATTACTAATTTATAACTTGTAATGATGAAAAAGAATGAATGTAAATGAAAAAGATAATTTCATATGTAGGTTTATTCATGTAATTCTCCCCTGAGACGTAATTTTATGTATTTTTAGAGATGCTATATTCTATCTAGCTTAATCAAATTTCTTCATAAAAACTTTGAGCTCGTAGTTAAATAGTTCATAATTTGATGGATTTTTAATTGCTTCAGAGATATTATATGCCCCTAGATTTAGTATAGCTGTGTCCTAAACTGAGAGTATAATTATAAGTAGCTGATGTATCTTTGTGGAAGTCTAATATAGTAAACTTAAAGCGTTTTCCAGATACAACTTTGTTTAAAGTGTCCACCGCGTTTTCAACTCTAGGGCGTCATTTTTAAGACATTATAGACGTATTTAATTTGACAACTGCTCGCAAGGATTGAAACTGTGGTCGGCCCCTTTATTAAAATTCTCTGTGGAAATAACACAGTTTATATGCTCTCCAAGAATTAGGGAAATAATTGCTCCCAGAAATTTGGACATTTCATTAAACAAGCAAGCTCAATTTAGCGGAGACCACAGTAAAATGCCTCAGCTCCGTTTTGTACACATCGAGAGAAATAACCCTCTCAAATGAAATCATTACTTATTGGCGACACAAAGTTAGATTCCCAGTATCGAGTACATTACCTATCAGGAGAGGAGGCAGTTATGGCAGCTAATTTCTCTCCCAACCGAGATAGTTTTTAATATTCACAGAAGAGCTAAACGGATTAACCAACAACCTGAGTACATTAGACAGAAATCCATTAGGTACGGCCTCACAGTAAATACAGACAAAAAATTTTTTGGACGCAAGAAACCTATCCGTACTTTTTCTCTCCGAATCAGCAACGCAAGGTCTAAGAATCGGATGAAAATGAGGTATCCCAATATTAGATCCGATATACGAGTTCAGGGGTAAAGCCCCTTGGAAAACAATGGAATTCTATCGAGCCAAGCTGCGTTGGGAAAATCAAGATGGACAGGGGTTGGCAACGCTGGACCTTGGGGGTAAGGGAGGCGCCGCGATCCCAATAGGTTACGCGTCGGTGTTAGTAATGATAGTGGAGGAGGCGAGGGTCGGGGATGGAGACAAAATTAGGGTGCCCTCCCTAGTGCTCTGGAATTCGGCCACGCCTTCCCCCGCCCACATACCGCCACAGCACGCTCTCTTCCCCCCGTCCCACCCCCGCTGGACACACCCCGCCCGGCCACCTCCCCTGCTCCTTCCTCCCCTTCTCCCCTTTCTCTTTCTCTCCCTTAGGGCCCCTTCTTCCCCTCCAACCTCCCCCAGAGGCCCCGACCACACGGTTTCCACCCAACACCTCCTCAATCAGCCGGACACTCACGTACCACACGATACGCGGCCCACCACGCCTCACGAATAGCAACGCCCCCGATGCGCAACTCGAGCGAAAAGCTACGCGCGCTAATAACAAAAAAGGATCCGATGATTCTCCTCCTCCTTCTCGCCACCCTGTCCCTTCTCCAGCGGTCGACGAACCGGGTCGCTGGTCGAAGGTGCCTCCTATCTTCACTAGCTATTCTAATTACGAGAAATGTTTTATTGTTTGCGCTACAATACTCGGTAATCAATTTACTAACCGCCCTTATCGGTCGAATGAAATACAAGGATCTAAATTCCAGATGCCGTGACATTTCAGTAATAAGGGATTTTTCACAAAACGTTTAAACAGAAAATTTGAACCCTCCGTTGAAATTTTACATTCATGTTGCTTTAGAAGTCTAAGACGAGAAAAGGATACAGGGGAGGAAGGATCGTGAAAACGTTAGAAGAGAGTGAATTACGTCATCACTTTGGACTGAAGAATGGTTTAGAACGTTATCTATGAAAACTGATGTCCATGCGCTGAGAGGATAGTAACTCTGTGAAGGTCTACCATTTCTTTTTGTCTTCGAGATTGACGTTGAGCATGAAAGTATAAAATGCTTAGGCATTGCTTTATTAATATTTGTTCTGAATATAACATTATGCTATAATTAATAATTTTACGTGTTACCGTGAAGAAAATTATGAAATATGTTATCAATTTTAATAATTGTGACTTTTCTCAAACTTGAGTAACTTTATTTTAGGATATAATTCTCCCCAAATGAGACAGATGCATCGTTAGAGTCCCGCAGATTGTCTGCAACTTCTCTACTTCAAAGCTTCGGAGACTAAGGTCCTTCTGCATCATAAAAAAATGCTTAAAGGATAGCCCTGTTTTATAAATGCACATAAACCTAAAATCTAAAATATACGTCCTAGGATTCATTTGAAACTGAGGTATATTCATTTGGCAGCGATTACGCTGACGGGGCTTCTACCGAATGGTTTGAAACACCCTCTGCCTTTGAGCGCTCTTCTAGAAACCGAACGACGCGACGAAGGGATTTTCTTTGTCAATTCTACTTTTTATAACCGATTCTTGCATAAGTGGCATAATCACAATGTAATTTTAATATGTTGTATCATTTCACAATAGAAAGCTGGTTCTGGATCGATCTAGATAATACAAAATGAGCCTAAAAAGACTTTCTTCCATGCTTCTTGAATTGAAACAAGTGAAACATGGGGGGGCCATGGAAAACATATTGAGTGCTTGATGCTTCTCTACATTGAGGGCGACCTAATATCCCGATAGTTACCAGTGTACCGTTTAAAATGGAGTTTTTTTGAAAGCATCATTATATCTATTAGCTTCCATCACTCCTTTATTGGTTTCACCGGGCTACTTTCAGAAGCGACCTTTGACCACAGTGTTCTCTCGCTCTCTCCCATTCGTTCATCACATACTGTAATAATGCTAACCTGAACTACCTTGTTCTTCAACGTAACCTCCTACTTTCTACTGAACAGCGATCAAACGTATGCCTGCTTAACTTGTGAAATACGAGGCAATAAATAAACTCCACCACAATATAACAGTATAATTTAAATTACATGCTTTTACCACTACGACATTGAAGTACACCTATGTAAAATCTAGATCTAAGCATCGATATATATATATATATATATATATATATATATATATATATATAT